>JBBYHM010397068.1:0-13751 GCA_038381775.1 Adansonia rubrostipa | reverse complement strand
AGTTTGTAAGTATGCTTATAATTTATAATATTTTTCTCTTTAATATTAGTTTTGCAATCATAAAGAATTAATATTGTTTTTACTTCTTTTGTACAAAGAAAGCTGATGCAAGGTTCATTTACTTCCACTTAAAGTTTGAGTGGATATTTTTATTTAGATTTTGGTTGAAATAGACGATGGACATGCTTGTGAATTAAGAGCTCAATCAATCTGAAAGAGATGTCCATAAATCTATCGAGCTTACTATTTTGTAATTGCTATACACTAATACTATATATGTTATCAGATTCTTATCTTTGTACTTGTTTAGTGTTTTGGATTCTTATATTATTACCATGTATATTCAACAGCACGTATGTTATTAGATTCTTATATTATTACTACATATTATATCTTTAGTTATTTAGTATTCTTATATTGCACGTATATTATTGGGTTCTCATATTTTTATATCAAAGGCCCGACCTAGCTCGAAATAGTTATTTTAAATTAATATATTTTATTTAAATGTAATTATAAAATATACAAGATTAATAAAAATATTGTTTTAATATGATAAACAGTAATTATGGCTTAAATAAGCAAGTTTAAGCATGTTAAATAATGGCCTGGCTTGAGATTTTAAAAAAATTTAGGTTGTAACTAAATTTAACCTATGAGCATGTTTAATCATATCTAAAATATACATTAAGTTTTTAATATTTAATTAAATTATTAAAAGAATATTAAAATAAAATTCATAATTAAAGTTTTTTATTTATAAAAAATTATTTAATTATAATTTCTTCATATTTATTTTTAGTATTAAATTTGGGTTCGGGTTTGGGTTGGGCTTGGGTTTGAGTTCTTTAGGTTAGAATCATTTCGGGTTCGGGCCATTTTGGGTTAGAGTTGATTCAGGTTCGAGCTGATTCGGGTTTAGGCCATTGACTTTTTGATTAAATCAGATTTGATTTGGGTTCAAGCTCGAGTTTTTTGGTGAGTTTTCGGGTTTGAGTTCAAATTTCCACCTTTACTAATTAGGGGCAATCATTGATTTAACTAGATCTTGATCAAATCCTTAATAGCTTAATGTAATTTACAATGGATAAATACATTGTTAACATTTTTTTGCCTATGTGGATTTTTTAACAAATCCTAATTTCAGCCAATCACTAAGGAAGTTGACATGACCTTTGTTTAAGAAACTCTCAAGTTTTGGCCAAGGCTAATATAATTATCTACACCACCCTTTTGTTCTTGGCCCTTGATTTTTCATGATCTTTGGTGATCTAGAATTTTTTTTTAGTTATCATGGCCAAAGAGGAAAAACTAACAAACGAAGAATTGTTCATGATAAAGGGCTACAAAGCCCCAAAAAATAAATTTTAAGATTTTCGTAATACCGAAGATCGCATTAAATGGTCCAGAGTCAGTTACAATCACGTATAAAGATTAATCCCTTTCATGATGCCCGAAAATCAATACCTTATTAATTACATGTTAAATTTTGATTTTTATTCGATTATGTTATCCAATATTCAATTATAATTCCCATGTATTAAAATATTATTCTAAATTTATTATTTTCATATTTTTGAAAATCAAATTATCTTTCATACCCCACCAAAGAGCTAAAGGAGCATGAAAAGTCAAGATATATTCTACACCCCATCGGATGACCAAAGGAATATAAAAAGTTATATTTAAGAATCAAAAATCTCACGTACCCTATCAGAAGACCGAAACAATATGAGAAGTTTCATTTCATGAAATTTGAAATCTCGATTTTCATTTTGAAAATGACATCTTATTATTGAAATAATCCCTAGAACCTTTCTTATATTCTTAGAGAAATTTCACATATTATTTTAACTTAGAGACATTGTCTTAATTTTCTAAATATTCCAATTTTATTAAGAATATTAATAGAAAAACTATATTAAGACTCAGTTTAGATGAAATGTTCTATAATTCGATCCTTAGAACTTAAATTTGTTGGATAGGACCAAAATGTCCTCTAAATTACCTTTGAATTGAAAGTATCCTAGTAACTCTAAAAGACTTAGTTTTAATGTCAAATTACCAAAATGCCCTTGAGGTATATCTTCGACATGAAATTATCCTGGCAACCTTAAAAGACTCGAAAATAGTCTAAAATAATGAACCCCTTCCTAATGTATATTTTCAACATGAGAGCATCCTAGTGATCACATAAGACTTCGTTTTAATGCAAAATTACTAAAATGCTTCTAGAATATACTTTGACATGAAAGTATCCTAGTAAACCTAAAGGACTCGAAAATGATCATAGATAGGTGAACCTATCCTAAATACATACCTTTGACATAAAATCATCTCGATGATTATATCAGACTTGGTTCTAGAAGAAATTATTAAAATGCCTTTAGAGACTACTTTCATCTTGAAAGCATCCTGGTGACCTTAAAGGACACAAAAATGGTAGGAAATGACTTTTTACCCTGAATAGGTAATTTAGATCTTAAAAACCTAAAATGCAAAAATTATAATTAAGCCCTTAAACTTATCAAAATTGTATTTCATACCTTTCTAGAGAACTAGAAGACTGTGAAAGTTTTTTTAGTACTTTAACCCCCAAAAGCTTAAAGAAATGCTAAAAATAATCAATGCCCTAAATAGGGAAATTTAATGTTAAAAATAACCATTTTGAGGTTTTCTTGATGGTCTTAAACTTTTTTGAATTCACAAATTGGTCCGTACATAATTAAAACACAAAATTAAACATTAAATATATCAAAATTAACATAAAAATCACATCTACAAATTACTACCCTCACTGGGTAACCTCTGAGTTCTTGGTCTCAGCTATTTTTGGATTGTTAGGGAAGAGGCCCTGACAAAATTAGGTGTTAACATTATGAAAACTATAATGTCTTTCATCCTTAGGGCATTCCTAACAAAGACATCATATGAAATATGGAAGAGCGAAGACCATCCTACAAATACATGAAAAGTGGGGGTTTCTTGTTAAGGTAATGGTTTCTTCACCTAAGAAGGTCAAAATTAGACATAAATTATTAATTGCATATTCCTTAGATATGCAAACAATAGTGCAACTTATCTTTTTCTTGTGTGCAAGTTTGACATTCCTAATATTTATCTTAATACAATAATTAAATAAGGAATGTTTCTTTCTTTAAGGATGTATTTTCATACAAACAAACATAAGAAAATAAGACTACGAAGAGAGCTCATGAGTCCTTACGTAGTGACCCATAAATGAATGAGGAGGAATAAATTGAACCCAAAAAGAGCAAATAGGCTAAAGTACCGAATATTTTTTGTTTGAATTTTCTTAAGTATTTATTTGAAAATGAATTGCAAATTTTAAAAAGGTTATGTCATCTCTAAAGGCACTACTCTGAAAAGAGGCTATTAATAATGAAAGGAATCCATCATGTAAAATCATGCATATCAACTACTGGATTTCTTCACGAGCATAAGCTTTTGGGATCCAAATAGATATTTTTGAGGAAAATGAAAATAGATGATTCTATAGATAAATATAAAGCTTGGCTTGTTATGAAAGGATACAAGCAAAAGGAAAACTCGATTATTTCGTTATATAATCACCACTTATGAAATAACATTCATTCAAATGTTAATAGTTATAGCAATGTTTAACAATCTTGAAATATGCCAAATTAAGAAGGCTTTCTTAAATGGAGATTTAGATGAAGAAATCTATATGGAACAACCTAAAAGGTTTAAGGTTCTATGTCAGGAAAAGAAGGTATATAAGCTAATTAAATCATTACATGATTTAAAGCAAGCACTGAAACAATGACATCAAAAATTTGACGAGACAATGCTATTAGATAGTTTTCACATTAATGAATTCAATAAATGCATACATAAAAAGAATGCACATAAGGGATATGTCATTGGTTGTTTATATGTAGGTGATATGTTGATCTTAGGCAATAATGAGGAGATCATTAAATTTAAAAGCATGGTTGACCAAATATTTGATATGAAAGATATGGGTGTAGCGGATGTGATTCTAGGAAATAAAATTTCTAAATCACAAGATGGGTTAGTATTATCTTAGGATTATTATGTAAATAGGATCCTTATGAAATTCAGTAAGAATGATACTAATGTGGCTAAAACACTTGTAGATGTTAATTTACTTCTAAGGAAAAATACTGGCAAAGTAATATCTCAGATTAAATATTCATGTATAATTGGCAACTTAATGTTTCCCATGAACTACACAGGACTTGACATAACATGGTGAGTGTAGACACCTTATTTTGTCGGGGCTAATTTTTAGCAATTTGGGGCATAGACGTAAAAGAGGGTGACGATCACCGAGTGATGTTTCACCCGATGAAGAAGTTTTTGGAGGAGGTCAAGAATGCTTATGGATCATATTAAAGAGAAATGCAAAGATGTGGCATCAAAGGACGTAGTTCTAGGTGTTTGGGGATAAAAGACATGGGAAGAATCATAATTTTGCCTAAATGTATTGATACATGGTTCTCATGTATTGATACAATGCTCTAATGACCCAAAATTCAAAATATCTCCATTTGTATCGAAACAACGTGTAAATGTGTTGATACATAAGTATATGTATCGATACATGAACTCATGTATCGATACTAGGCCATGCCAGAACCAAAACTTACACTCTGTAAAGTAGATGTATCGATACAATGCTCCATTGTATCGATACATTCAAGGTTTTTTAGACCAAATGCATCGATACATTCTTTAATGCATCGATACATGTAGGCTATTTTCCATGATTGAGGCATTTTTAACTTGTCCACCATTAATCCAAAGCTCGATTTTAACTCTTTTTTACATCAGAAAAGATCAAAACTATTATCAGATTATGAATTTAAACTTGTGAATTAATCAAAACATTTTTTGAAGTCTAAATTAGATCATAAAGGGTCAATGTTAGATGATCACCCTACTCCTCCTTTGTTTGTTGACAAAGATCACCATCAGCCATCCTTACTTGCTGGTATCTAATTTTAGCAATCAAACTAGCCACCCTGTGTCCATCACATTAACAGCAAATTACTTCCTACAACCACCCTATAGCCATTAGCTGTTACAACTTTGTCCCCTTGAGAAATGACCAAAAACATCTCTAATTTAGCTCTAAAGTGCTAGTATAAATAAGCCATCAATATCTTGGCTAAAAAAGTTTTGTCCAGCTTGTTTCAGCTCTCCTAAAATATTCATACATAAAAAAAAAAATCCTAAAGCCTTTCACTCAGCATCCAAAAATAGCCCTAAACATTCACTCCCAGCCACTATACACTTTGAAAAATCATCTTCACCCATACAAGAACCGAAACCTTTCTTTTTTCTCTCGTTTCTTGCTAATTAACAACAAGTAAAAGAGGAAAATTCAGGCCATCTCTGTTGCTCCAACCACTTGACCAAAAATTAAAGCTTTGTTGGTATAACTTCCTACTTAATCAGTTTCATTTTTTGTTTTTTGGCATCTTTATGTTTAGTGAGCTTTTCATGCTTCTGGCACCATCTTAAGATTTTCATGTGTTATTGTGGCTTTTGGTTGTGGGAGCTTAGGATTTTGATGTGCAAAGTGTCTTATTTCATCCTCATTATTTTTTTACAGCTCTTGTTCATGCATTTTATGCCATATCCACACATCATGTTATGTTCAATCCATGCACAAATCCTTAGCCTAGCATGAAATAGCCCCAAACACTAACTTTCAGCCACTATACACTCTAAAAAATCATCCTCACCCATAGCAGAACCGAAACCTTTCTTTTTTCTCTCGTTTCTTGCTAATTAACAACAAGGAAAAGAGAAAAATTCAGGCCATCTCTGTTGCTCCAACCACTTGACCAAAAATTGAAGCTTTGTTGGTATAACTTCCTACTTAATCACTTTCATTTTCTGTTTTTTGGCATCTTTATCATTTAGTGAGCCTTTCATGCTTCCTTCACCGTCTTAAGATTCTCATGTGTTTTTGTGGTTTTTGGTTGTGGGAGCTTAGGATTTGGATGTCTTGATGGCCTTTTTGATATAGAAAGTGTCTTATTTCATCTTCATTATTTTTTTACAGCTCTTGTTCATGCATTTTATGCCATATCCATGCATCATGTTATGTTCAATCCATGCATAAATCCTTAGCCTAGCGTGTTTCAAGCATGTTTATACGTTAACTTGCATTTTGTCATGAATCATTGTCATTTTCGGGACGCTTCACTTCATGGGATGTGTGCATAATACTTTCTTTGTCAAGATCATTGGAAAGTTAGCATCCTTATTCATATTATGTGCCATCCCATTCTATGTTCATTATCTTTTCCTTATCTAAGTGCCTGTTTGATGGTTGTCAAAAATTGATTTTCAAAACCTTCCTAAGCCAAGCATGTTAACCTCAATCAATGAGGATTAACATGAACTTAGTATTTTCCTTAAAGTTAGCAAAAAAATCATGGGGAAAATTAAGTTTTCCAAATCTAGAATCCTGATTAAATGAGCTTAAAACTTTTGATTTTCAGACAAAAATGGCCACTTGTTCCTGAAATGTTCGTGCCTTATTTTTAAGTCGAAACCTTGAGTAGTATGATCAATGGGTTGTTTCATCATCCCAAACTACTCTAGGGCTATGTAAATGAGTTTGTGATGCTCATGCCATTCTTTCCCTTCATTCATGGATGTTCGAATGTCAGTGACCCGAGTTTAGACTCGAAAACACAAAGAAAAATAAAAAAAATCCCCTGCTTTGCTTTGTGCTCATATGGTATCACAACTATTGCGAATTGAAAAATCAGTTTAAAATCCCAAATGATTTTTTATGAATTTTTTGATATTTTTCTCTGAAAGTGTGTCAAATTATCTTTAAAACAATGTCTTATTCACCCCCAGATCATTCTAGATGAAAGAGTTATGATTTTTCAAATCTAAACTATCCAAAACCCCTAGAATTAGCAACATGTATTCTAATCTGGCCGTTTAGACCTATTGAATGATTTTTTCAAATCCTTCAAACATTTTTCCTAAATAATTCATGAAATTCCCTTTTCAGAAAGGTATCGTTTGCAATTTTTTGACACCAAACAAGTCTGGGGTGATTTTTAAAATTTTGACACATCTTATCCCTCATATGCTCTGCCAGCAGCGTAATTAATCCAAACTTGAAAATTTATTCCCTCGAAAAGTGATTTTTTGGGATATTGAGAATATTTTTAGATTAACCTTCATTGAGTTATTTCTAACGGTATCTTGTTCATCCTCTAAAACCTTCAAACCAATTTAGAATAAATTTAGAAAATGGGATAGCGCGATGTTGTCCCCCTGTTTTTGATTATGATCAAAATTGAGTTGTTTTCTTGAGCTTCCTCTTAAGACATTCAAATGTCACCGTATCACCCTAATCAGCCTCGAGAACATGCTTTGACCTCCCATAGGCTCGTATCAAGACATAAATTTTTTTACATCTTTATCATCCTCATTCACAATAAATTTTTTTATCAAAAAGTGTCAAAATGCTCACTCATTTTCTAAATCACAAAGTTTTGTCAACTTAAGTTTTCCAACTCGACTTCTTTAAAGAGTGTCAAAAGAGATACTTCACCCCCATTTTTCAAAATTGTCAAGACTTAAAAATCTTCCTTTGTCAAAATTATTTGTCATCCACAGGGATACTCTAACCCTATCTTTCCAAGAGGATACTCTAACCCTATCTTTCAACTACAATTAAATTTTTCTTCT
This sequence comes from Adansonia rubrostipa, assembly GCA_038381775.1. NCBI lineage: Eukaryota > Viridiplantae > Streptophyta > Magnoliopsida > Malvales > Malvaceae > Adansonia > Adansonia rubrostipa. The sequence continues at coordinate 6,017 of JBBYHM010397068.1, read as the reverse complement.
TCTCGGACTTCCATGAATATGTCAAACAAATCTTGTTCAATCAAGGAACCTAGATGCATCTAGAAAATTATTGGTTTAGTTATTCCCAGATAATCAATGTCAATTGTGAGATAAATTTCGATAGTCCATCCCTTCTCTTTATCATTACATTGAATGGTCCATGTTACGTTACTTTATTCGTTGCCTTACTAATGTGATTTCTTTGTGATGATTATTTGCATTCATGTCTTCAAATCATTTCAAGTAAAATTGAAAATGATGTTCCTCCTGGGTATCTCTCCAGCACCCAAAGTGGAACATTCCATTTTCAAAGTAAAATCCATAGGTCATTTTTATTGAAAATTTCTATATTCCCCATCTTTCTAGGGCGTATATGAGATTAAATCTTTTCATCAAAACTTGGATTTGTATTTCTATAAAAACTCATACATTGAAAGAGGGTTATATCAAAATAGTGACGAGTTAAGGATGAAAATATTGAAACTGAGATAAGACATAACTAATGAGGTATAGATTTCGGGCGTCACGATGAGGTTTATGCCTCATCATGCATAACCAACTCCCGAACTCAAATGGTGAATCTTTGGTACTATGTAGACCACAGGATCAATGTTTCAAGTTTCGTAACTTAAGACATAGGTTTAAATAGGCATCCAATCATGCCTAGCCTAAAGTGATCGATGGTGACTCTAAGCGTTGGCTGGTTCATGATGGTTATCCGAGACCAATAAAGTGAGCAATTCATCTTATGGTTCCCTTTACTATATCACAAGTTGAGAATCTATGCTTTCTCATTCTTGTTCTCATCAAATTGTGAAGGAAAAGTCCCAGTCAAGAAGACATATCCTAGTCAGAAAGATATTTTAAGTCGTATACACCCATAGATCCAGGAGGATCCAACCCGAGGCATGTTATGACATTAAGTTAGCAAACTGAGTAGATTTACATGTAATTCTGGAAAAAATCACTGGAAGGCCATTGTAAGGGTACTCAGATATTTGAGATACACCACAAGTTATGAACTATAATCTATGAGATATCTAGTTGTGCTTGAAGGATACAATAATGCAAATTGGATATTTGATACAAAAGATTCGAAATCCACTAGTGAACTTATCTGTACCATTAGAGGACTTCTAGTGTCTTAGAAATCTTTTAAACAACCATGTATAGCCAAATGTACAATGTAATCTGAATTTATAGCTTTAGATAAAGTCGGAGAATTAGCAAAATGGCTTTGAAATTTTTTAGAAGATATTCCATGTTGGCTGAAACCTATGTTAGTAATATATATAAATTGTGATAGCCAATTTACTATTGGTAGGGCATAAAGTTTTTATATAATGGTAAGTCCCAAGATATTCATCAAAGACACAATAACGTAAGATAGTAGCTCTCAAATAAGATTATCTTTATTGGATATGTGAAATCAAAGGATAACATCATGGATCCATTTATGAAAGGTTTAACGAGAGAGCATGTTTATAAATAATCAAGGGGAATAGGATTTAAGCTTAGGGATTCAAATTACAACCACGATCGAGTTTTTGATCGCATTTGCGTTTATCATGATTGCTTATGCAATGAATGCTATCGCAATCATTTCGATCATTGTTGTCTTGATTTTTTTTTTTAAGATTTGCACTACTCATTGTAAAACATAAATCATAATTCTAATTAGAAAAACTCCTTTTTAATGATTTTAAGATTATAAATTGCAAACATTAATTGATTTAATATCTTTTCCATAGATTTAATAAGTTTTTGGCATTATTTGGTGTTACATTTTTATTATAAATTACTTTTAATTTATTATATTATAATATGGTATTTCCAATTTTTATTTAATTACATAAAACTAATAATGAGAACTAATTTTAAAAACAACAATAGAAATGTCAAAGTAAACTTTTCTATTAAAATCACCTCTATTAAAATTCTTAAAATTTTTTACCTAATAAATTCATCTCTAAAAAACTTCCCTGAGAAATACAGTCTTACTATTGTTTGCTACACAAGCCACTAGTGTGCAATAACTAGCCTATTCCCTTCCCCCTATTCACACCGATCTTGACTTGTTTCCTTTCAAATTCCCAGATACCTTTAATTCTTAAATTCCTAATTTCTCATCCAACCAAGTTATTTTCTTCTTCTAATTTTTCTAATCGTCTTACAATCAACTCATGTCTCATTATTTCATCAGCCCTAGCCACCAAGGTCCAAGCTTTTTGCTTTCACCCTTTGACTTTTTACCTTTGCTTTTCTCTTTATGACAAATGATAGAGACAAACAATAACCAACATGCTCCTTCCTCTGAGTCCCTTTTGCCTTCAAGCATCAAGCATTCGATCACCTTATTCAACTAGTTTTGGCTCAAAGGTCTTGACCTTTTTTCTATCTTCTTTCCTCCCTTACCTCCAAGTTCAAGCATGCATTGTTTTCATTCTCGAATTGGGCCCTCACATATACATGTATCCAAAAATAAGATAAAAAAGGTACTGAATTTCTGCTTAAGTTAATATTTTCTTGAATAATCCTTGTGTTTGGGACATTTGAATCTTATGGCATATTGCTAACTGTTAAATATTCTTTTTGAAAATGTTACACTTTGTACTCTACATTGTCTCTTTGTTGTTTTTTTATCTTTGTTTTGAAAATATAATTTTTTTACATGAGTAATGGACTAGCGAAAATAATGGGTCATTATGGCCACTATTTTCCACTACATTGCTTTTCATGGTCGATAATGGCTACTATTGGTAAAAATATTTTTACATTGTTTTTTCTTCAATATCAGGGGTGGGTGATGTTGTACCACAAAATAGTGGTGGTGACACTACTACACCACCTTTTTTTAAAACCTTACTTAAGCTTATAAATTAAAAGTTACATAATGGCAACCTAACCTAGTTGATTGAAGATTCCAACATCTAGGTTTAAGGGAACAACCGAGTTATAAGAACCTAGTGTGAGCACTAAAAGAGTTAAATACTATTACCCATTCCTATAGTAAATTACTGTTGCTTGCAAAGGAGTTAGGATAAGCTATGCTTTTAATGATTCTTATAGCTTGATGAAATCAATTGAGATATGGCTGGATACTCTTCATATAAAGTCACCTATATGGGTGTGAAATATGGTAATTTCTATGAGAATTGATAAGGCTAAATTCTTTAGAGCACTTATAGAAACCAAGGTATGTTCGGGGCCAAAATGAACATAATTAAGAGAACCAAAGGTAATAAAAAAGGGATTGTGTGACATCTATTGTCTTGGTTTACAAGAATAGTTGAATATTTTAAGACATCTCGTTCATTAGTTAGTAAGTAAATCTAATAATTGTCAAGGTTTAATGCCAAATACTGCCTATCCTAATGCAAAAACTCTTTATAATTTATTCTTTCCCATATGCCAAATAAGTTTGTCGTTTTAATAAAATAATTTCCATTCATTGAGGGATTGTTAGATATCAATATAATTTAGGGTGTCTAAATGCGAAAAACATATATATACGTGGGTATTATCATATGGTATATGTAGGTCGCTATACATAAGTGCACCATGTATGATTCTATTACATAACTGATATCCACAGAGAATGAGAAATTGATCTCATTATGTTCACTTGAAGAGGTAAAAAATTGCTTGGTGTTGATAGGTGGTATTGAATCCCACGTAGGAAACATATAAGCTTATGTATATGATTTATCTAAGTTTAGTTTCAATGTACAATTGGGCCTCAGGGGCATCCAAACTTTATTTTAGGGTTGAGACCTACACAAGCTTGGACCACCATACACGTGCATGCTAAGCCAGGACATGCGAGGCTTGGGCCTAGATTAGGCTTGGGTTTTGGTTAAAGAGAGTATGTGCCTTATCTTTTTGAAGCCCAAACCATTAACAATTTTTTAAGCCTAGCCTGAAACCAATTAATTATCTGATTATGACATGTTCACACTTGATATTTATTTTTAGAAATTCCAACATTGTCCAAATTAAGACGAACAATGTTGTCTCATCTCAATAGTTACATTTATTCAAAATTTAAACATGTTTTGTTTGCTTTTTAAATTGTCTGAAAACAATTTTGAAATGTAAGTTAATTTTCTTTTGTCTAAAATTCTCTGTCTTCCTTTCTCGATTATATTGTTTTCTTCTAAGAGAGAAAAAAACTACACTTTCTAGTTTATGTCTTGCCATTGTAAGTGCTATCAACTGCAATGAGATTAAAGAGACTTGCGAGATGTATTGTGGAATTTGCCAAGCACTTTATAATAAGATAATCAATGTCTTAAGGTTAGTAGTTTTTAACCTTGACTCAATTCATATATTTTTTATTAAACAAAATCAGTAATACAATATTGTTTTCTCATTTTTTTTAGTTTGCAATTTTATTATTTTATTTTTTCGATTAATGCAATATTTATATTTTCCTGTGTTGCAATTTTATATTTATTTCACCTCTTGTAGTATTGATTTCCTTTTATGCATAATTTGGGTAACAGTTTTTTATTCATGAAAGCAACATAACATAAGCATGGGATAAATTGAAAGTGTAAAACTCAGTTAAAAAGGATGCATGTGCACCCAACCCAAGGATTGGAATGGAACATTTTGTCACTGCACTACAATCTTTTTGGCATCCAAGTTGTAAAGAAAATAAATTTCATAGGCCACAGCATACAAATATTTTTATGTATATTATCAGAATAGCTTAAAACACATAAATCAGAATTGCAATCTAAGGGAGTTGGATCACAATGAGAAATAACGACAAAATAAATTTAAGAAGGTGAAATATTAGTAGTGAAAATTAATGTAAAAGTTCAATGAATTGAAAAGAAAAGGCAAGGCAAGAGCATTGTATACACCGTTGAGAGGAATGATAACGAGTACCACTTATTTTCATTGGTCTTACTGAGAGCTTTTTCAATCTCAACAAGAAATGACCTAAGTTAAATACTTTAGTCCAAGTGAATACCTTATCTACTACATGGCTATATTAACTTTCAAAGTTGAACTATAGAACTAAAATGAATACAAATTTTGGCATATATTTACCATACATAAATCTAAGTGCCTATTTGGCAAGGCTTTTTTTTAACCTTTTCTTCTCGTTATATGCTAAAGCACTACCAAACAAATAATTTTCAAAAGCTCAAAAAAGCTATTTTTTTAATTAGTAAAAAATGTAACCTCATGTCCTTACCAAAAGTTGCTAAAAAGAGCTTTTGCTTCTTTTATATGCATGCCAGCTTTTCAGGGCTTTTTTTTATGTTCAATTTATATCCTCAACTAAATAAAACTTCCCGACACTGAATACCTTTCCTCTCACCCATTCTCTCCTTTTCAAAATCTCATATCCTCTGATTGTGGGGATTACATCATAATCTTTATTTCAACTCAAAGATATTGCTATGTCTATCATCCATTTATCTTTTTCATCATCTTGATTTGGTTGTTTGATTTTTGAAGTGATTTTTGTTGAATGCTCTTTGTCTTCTAAGGTGTTTTTTTAATGTTATTTTCAATCATTAAAATTTTATTTGAATTAAAATAATCAATTATCTAAAACAAAATATTTTATTCATAAGAAAGGATAATCAAATGACAACGACACTAGTTCACAACATACAAAACCACAGACCAATGTGATGTACTATATTCCCCGTTTTATTTACTTTATATTGTGGAATGAAATTTGCAATGCAATGCCCTGGGTTTTGCATGTTCTCCCTCTTTGTTGCTAGTTTCATTATTAAACCATGCCTTTATTAAGGCTTATAGGTTAGGTTAGCTGTATTTTAGTTCTGCACCTTTCACTCATTAGCAGTAGGCAAAAATTAAAAATTAATTACTTGTTTTTTCAATTGTATATTATTTTGCTTGAATTGAATGTATTATTTATTTATTTATCCTAGAATATTATTATAAATTTATTATTTGACATGAACTATTGACATGTCAAACTTTAGAATATCCTAAGCAACCATTACTATTCTAAGAAGAAATTACAG
>JBBYHM010397047.1:0-10411 GCA_038381775.1 Adansonia rubrostipa | reverse complement strand
TGCAATGGAAAATGTCGAATTTTCCCTTAAAACGATCACATGATATATTCCCAAACTGCTAAGCCAAAAGGTTTATTTTAAAAAAAAAAGAAAAAAAGAAAAAGAAAGAAACTGCTTGGCAATGCACATTCGGATGCAGCTGGACACACTAAGAATGCAAGTTCAAATTTGCTTCTACAATGCAATAAAATAAAAATTTTCCATTGAGTCATCATTGCACGTCCAAGCAAAGTGGCTGAGCTCCAAGCGTTTATGGTTGGATTATAATTTGAATTTTTGTTTAAATTTTTATTTAATTTTAAATTTAACTTAATTTAATCGATTAAATCGATTCAAACTAATCAATGCTTACCCTATTAGAATGAATAATCTCGAATCATTTAAAGGTTGCTCAGCCATAGAGATTAATTGGGGTAAGCAAGGAGTGTTATATATACTTATACTCTTATACATCATCAATGTTGCAATTTTCTGTCATCAAATTAATCATTTAAAGGTTGCGAAGCTAGAGATTAGTTCGGGTAAGCAAATACTGTTATATACTTGTACATCAATGTTGAAATTTGTTGTCATCTAATTAATGATAAGTAGTGCTATTGTTTTGATTAAATTTATTTTAACAACAACCAAAAGTTCAGTTCGATTAATTCATATAATTATTTTTAAAAGTTGATATTTAGTAAGTTTGAGTTCGAATCTCAAAATTTACAACTACTTATCTTGTTTCCTCAAACTGTTTGTCTAATCCGAATTGGTCTTGTCTTGGTATTACTGTTTCATCAATAAAAAATATTTTTTATTTGAATTTAATTATAATATATATAAATATTAAGATAAAAATTTTTAATATTTTATTTTATTTTTTACAATAGAATGTGCTTAAAAGTAGGTTTGAGTAAGACTTGGATAAATGAATTGAAAAAAATTTAGATAGTGTTCTGATTTAAAGGTGTTCATCAATCGGATATACGTATGGTATTAACATCAAATATGCTTGCCCAAATCTAGCATGGCCCAAAATATAGGCTTCGAATTTTATCCAAGTCCACCAATATTTGTAAATAGTTAGTTCAAGCCTGTTTAAGTTGATCCATATTATGTTTTTATAATTTATTTTTAAAAGTATATATTTTTAAAAATTTAATCTTTAATTAACTTTATTTTTTTCTTTTATTACATTTAGAATATAAATAATTTAACGTAATTTTTAATGTTTATACTATAATATAATATATATTTTCTTATATGATAAAAAATATATAATATGTAAAATATAAAATTAATATAGATTATATAATAGTAAAATGAGCTGAGCTTGGGCGTTGAAAGTTAAAGCCAAAGTTCAACCTATTTTTTAATCGGATCTAATTTTTTTGTCTAAATCTATTTTCGATCATAATATTTTATTTCAAGCTATCCCTAATATCGGATAAGCTTTTGAGCTTGAATGAATAAACCAACCCTTAAGTAAATCTAATCCAACCTGATCTAGTCGATCCATGAACACTTTTTAATACAAAACCATTCAATAGAATTTTTCTTTCTTTCATTATTATTATTTTGAAAAATGAAAAAAGATAGGAGCAGGGAGATTGAGCTCACTACATTCTCCCAAATCCGACCAGAAATGAGAACAACATACTACGCAACATTAAGAAAAGATCCCACACTTCAATGCACTCGACCTGCTATGTTGGACGTAATTTTAAAATAAGACCTTAACGTAGTAGATAATTAGAAAAGAAACAGACAAACTTTAATACACTTTAACCTACAACGTTGATAGTAATTTTAAACTATGATCGTGTATCAGTCACACTTACGAAATTAGCATATGTCAATGGAGGAGAAAATCTTGGAAGAAACTAGAAAAGTTTAATGAAGGTGTCAGTTATATTTCCCATCAAAGAACGGCCAAGTTGAAATAATTAATTAATTCAGATCTTGCACCTCTATTTATGGTTCCTGACAAATCAATACATTTACCTAAATCCTAGTCTAACCCGATGTTGCCATTGCCAACTTTCAAGTGTAGGAGATAATTCAAGCGTTAAATAATAATTTTAAAAAAATAAGTTTATTCTTTTCAATGTAATTAGGCATAGCTTTGCTGCAAGGATAATTTCCAGATAAAGCTTTAGATTTATATTTTATAAGTAGAGTTAGAGAAGTTTCTAGTTTCAAATAATTTATCAAATGTTAAAAATTGATAGATTTCAATGTAAATCTTGATGTTAATTAAAAAAATCAAACAAAATGCAAAGAACCTAAGACATTAGAATTTTGTAAGGCAAACTTCGATGAGTATTTGGTTCAATGGTTACTATATTTTCCCTTTACTTGGTGAAAATATATATATATATATATATATATATATATATATATATATGCTAGACTTGCATTTCATGATATTGGACAAACTTGATCAACGATGTTTACAGTATTATCTAATCATATTTTACATATATTTCATGTACACTTATGGAAGAAAGTATTATCAAATCATATCAAATATTATTTTATGATTAAATTTTTTAAAAATTTTAGTCAAAAGTTTCATTTTCTCATATGATATATGAAATTTTTTTTATCGATCTCTAAAACAAGGCTAAAATTTTTTGAGTTTTTTTTCTTTCAAATTTTTTTGAAGAATTCTAAGATGATTTGTTTTAATACATTTTTACGTACCCGATAAGACATGCTTTGAAGTTTGAGAATATATATATATATATATATATATATATATATATATATATATAATATAGCCTATGCAATTAAACTTAATTCATAGGAGTTCGTAGTGTTTTAATTTGTTGTTTAAGGTTCATGGTGTGATCTGAGCAGCTAGTTAAGGGCATATCCAAATTTGCTGCATGGAGTAGATAGGGAAAATTCGTTATCTTTGAAACTAATCTTAAATTCTTGCTACACATAATAAATGGTTAGTCATTTCTTATCATATTAAATTCTTAGGATAATTAAAATTTAATTTAATAAAATATTAGAGTTTTTTAAGTTCGAAATTCGATAATTCTTTTAATATTTTTTTATCTAAGATTTTATTATACGTTGGACTATGAATTACTGTTCTAATCTTAACTTATAATACTTTGTTCAACAAGTACCATCTTACACGTTTTGAATTAAGGAATTTTTTTTTCTTTGGGTCAATTTGTTTTGGTGAAATTAGCTTCCAGTAAATATTTTCTAAAAATTTTGAAGACTTTTCGGAAAAGTAATGATTATATGATGTTTTGATGGTTTAATAAGAACATTTTCAGTTGTTTGGTTATTTTCTAAAAAATCAACTTTTTTTCAAATAGTAATATTGACGTAAATATTAAATTATTAATTATTAAAAACTATTTATTTGTAAATGTTAATATTTCAAATAATAATTTTTTAATCATAATATTTAATTAAATACTTAAAAAACTATTTATTATTTAAATTAAAATATTATTTTTATTAATATAATTATAATTAAATTATTATTTTACAATTTTCAAATTTGGCTATTGACATAGATATTAGAATATTAATTATTAAAATACAAAAAAGGTTATTTATCATTAAAATATTAATTTTTAATATTAAAATCATAATATTTCGATAATAATATTGAATTATAAACTATTATATTAACATTAAATAATTATAATAATAACAATTTATTATTAATTTATTCTTTAAATTAATGATTAAATATTAAATATTTTTATTAATAATAATATTTGACTCGAGTTAAGTTAAATTTTAATATAAAAATTATCTTATTTAATAGGAGCTCTATTCTAAAAAATGTCTAACGCTTTTGAAAAGGAAAAACCATTTGTTTCAAAAAAATATCCTGTAAGTCATTTTTCATTGATCAAGCTATTTTTCATGAAATAAATATAAAAAAATACAAAAAATATTTTTCGAAAGTTATTTTTCCTTTAAACAAACGAACCTTTTGTTTTTATATGGCATGTGTCTTTCATGTTACTGAATTTTTTTAGGAAAAAAAAATCGAAAATTGAAAAAGATGAAAGATAAAATAAGGTAAGGAAAGGAAAGTTCCTTGAAGTTGAAAGCTTTTCTTTTTTAAATAAAAAGAAAAAAATCTTTTTTTTTACCTTAATTTAATCTTTTATTAGTTCACAATAGAAAAAGAGGGGGGGCTTTTAAAATATAATTTCCAAAAAATTAAATTTATGTGATGAATTATTATTTTTAAGTTAGATGCTGTCAATTTTAAAAACTGATATTTAATTAATTTAAAATTTTAATCTTAACATCTATAATTTTTTTATTATTTTCATATTACCATTTATTTTGTGAAAAAAATGTCTTTTTTTTTGGCTTTTTTTTTTAAAAAAAAATGATATAATGTTGTCGACGAAATAATATTTCTAACAAATTACGTTAACATATATTATTTTCCAAGCTTCAAAATGGAAAAAACAAAAACGTTTTGTAATAATGAAAAATAATTGTGCCACTTTCTTTGTTGGCAAAGATTTCCCTTTTTTTTTAATTATCAAAGAGAGAATAATACTACTATCTGACAAAGGGATTCTTATGTTTGAGTGTATGTTTTTAATTAAGTTATTAACTAAAATAATTAAAGGCTATACATATGAGAAAACTCATCTTCAAAAGTCGAAGCATGGTAAAATCATTGCGAAATTTATTTATTTATTTATAAAAATAAATCATAGTTTAAGGATATGAATTATAGGTAATGAGATTCGAATTTTAAATTTACCGAAAGTCATCTTTTAAAATCAATTATATAAATCAATTAGATTAAATTTCAGATTTAATTTTAGCAAAATAGAAAAAATTAGTTAAATTAAGTCATGTAATTATTTTTTAAAAATTATTTAATAAATTTAATATTTAATTTTAATATTTGTAATCTCTAACTTTTCTTTATCTTCAAGTTGTCGCCTTTTGTGTATCAAAGATATTTAAAAAAAAAAGCATTTGTGATCATCAAATCCCGATCGTCCTTCACAGCTATTTTGTTTTATTGGTTTGATTTTTAGTCCCTGGACATCTAGTTCAATGAACGGTGCCTAAAAAAGGGAAAAAAAAAAAAACTAATGTGCAAGAAATATTTACAAGTTAACAAAAACGTATAAATATTGAATTTGAGATTTAACCGTATTTGTTTATGCGATTATTTTTTAATAGATAATGTTTAAGGTTTTTTTAGTGTTAACGTGAAGGTTTCAGCAGTTTGAGTTTTATTAGAGAAAGAAATAAAGTTAAAGAGATTAAAACAAGTCATCGAGGTGCGCCCAATACTTAAATTAGTAAAGATAAGATGAGAGAGACTATTATTGAGAGAGTGTAAATGAGTTTGATAAGAAGAGATTCTTTATACCTATTTGGGAAACTTGTCAGGAGTCACGTGTCTTTCTTTGATTGAGAGTTAGTCATTAGTGGCATGGATGACTTTACTTTAGAGTTAAAAATTTACGTGAATTATAACATGTCAAGTGACATTACTTTTAATAAAGATTTGAAAGATAACAACGTGTCTTTATATGAGATTGTTTAGTTTATTTCGTCTCAGTGAGTTGAGTTGTAGGCTTTGGCTAATAGACCTCTAGATCTAAATAAATAATATTTCGTAAATTTTTTATTATTTTTTTAATATTTACAATCATTTTCTTTATTTTTAAGTTAAATGTTTTATCAGCACATTGATCATACATTTAATGAATTTTAAACTCAATACATTCCATGAATTTTTCTTATTTTTAAACTCAATACATTCCATGAATGTTAGAGGTTGTAGGATAAAAAATCCTAAAAGCATTCATATTCTCTTCTAGATGTTTGATGTACTTCAGATCAGTCCAAGGCTAAGTAAAAGTGAAAACAAAAATGAGAATATTTACCTAATAATAGTCAAGAAGGGAAGCCTATAGAAAATAAGGAAAAAAAAACGGGGGGAGAAAAAAAAATCCTTTCATTATTATATAATTCAAAAGGAAACTAAAAGAAGGTGAAACAGAATTGTAAAATTTTGAAGGGAATTAGATGGACCGATGTCTGCTTCCATATGAAATGCATGGCTTGAATTTGCAAAACTTCTGCCCAAAACAAGTAATATATATTGCTGGGCCACAAGCAAAACCTCAACCAAACTTCTAAAATAACGTATGATATTAATTTTTTCGTATCATAATTATATTATATTTAAAATTATTAAATTTATTTTTTATTTTCGGTAAGCCTCATTGCATTGAATACATTTTTTTTTCTGATTTTATGATGTGTCAAGGAAATATAAGAAGCTAACTCAGCTTCTTCTCCTTCAAGCAATGCCTCTCAAATTTTCTTGTATACTACTCCGAAACCATATACACCATGGAAGTGCCACTGGTTGCAGAGTTTGAGACTCAATCCTCTTCCTCTTCGTCTGCACCGACGAAATATTTGACGGAATTTAAGTCCGGAAACATTCGGAAAGTGAAAATTGCAAGTGAAAGCAAGGGAAAGGTTGAGGGGAAACATCCGATATATAGGGGAGTAAGGATGCGTCAGTGGGGCAAATGGGTATCTGAAATCAGGGAACCCAGGAAAAAGTCAAGAATTTGGCTAGGCACATTTCCTGCAGCTGAAATGGCGGCACGAGCACACGATGTAGCAGCACTAACGATCAAAGGCAAGTCAGCTTATCTCAATTTCCCCGAGATAGCTCACAAGCTTCCTCGTCCAGGTAGTGCGTCACCAAAGGATATCCAAGCTGCTGCTGCTAAAGCAGCTGCCTTGTGCTACACGAAAAGCCACGAAGTTGAAGTAGATGATGATCAGTTGAGCAAAATTGATCAGATGGTTCCTCGTTCTCCAGCAAGCACAGTGACATCTCATGGCAGTACTCATCAAGACTCATCAAGCTCGCCTTTAATCAACAATGACGATGCATTCGTTGACCTTCCAAACCTCTCGCTGCACATGAACCATCAGATTGATGAGTACTGGGCCTCATTGTCATGGCCGCTGACTGCAACCGAGGATCTTGTTGAAAACGGCTTTGACTATGAGGACCCTTCCCTTTGGGAATACTGCTAGCTTGCCTGTAATTATTCCAAGCTTCCCACGCTTTAAGCAACACTTTCGTAGCTTGTAACGGTTAAAAATTTCGTTGCTTAAAGAAATAATAGAAAACGATTAAAAAAAATGTTGCAATTATATTATACATTATGTATTAGTTTTAGGATAATAATACATAATAAGCAACAAGTGAACAATGTTTGGTTCTTATTGTTGCTTAAATTTCTAATATTAGGCAACGGATAATATATCGTCGTGTATTTTGAGAATCCAAGGCAACACGAATAACACTGTATAACCTTTGACAACGATTTTAAGGGCATCGTCTATAATTAATCTCACAATTAGGCAACACTTATATTCTTGTATTAGTTTCATAAAATAATTTTATATATATTAAAAATATAAATCTTTGGATATATAAATTAAAGGATTGGTTGTAAAATGCAAATAAAATTTTTTCAATAATAGAGTCTTTTAATATAAATTATAGAAACAATTAATTGGTCAATAAAAAATATATATATGAGACATATTTGAGTCAGAATTCAGCCATCTTGCTAAATTTATTATAAGCTGATGAATTCTTTTGTTTATTTATTAAATATTATACTATTTTTATTCATTTTATTTTTAAAAAATTTATTAAAATAATTTAAAGCTGCTGCTCCATATATGAGAAAGAAAAGAAGCATCCAGAATGAACATTGATCTTTTGTCCTTCTTCACATGATAAAAGAAATCAAAGAGAAAGATTTGGAACATCTATTTGTGGGTTTAAAGCTCTGAAAAAAGGGGGTGGGGGCAAAAGCTCCAAATCTATTACCCTTACCCAAAGAACACAAGAAACATAAATTCCTAGTTTTAAAAACATAAAAATCGGTTGTTAATCTCAAATTATATATATGTATGATATCATGATATAATGATAGAAAAAGAAGTTATAAATATTAAGATTTAAAATTTAAATTTATTAAATTTTATTTTTTAATAATAATTATAAAACAATTAAATTAAATCTTGGATTCATCAACTTTTTAACTTCAGTTCAATTAGAGCTAAGAGATCTTATTCTTAGTTAATTTTGTTTTTTGATTTTGATTACCAGACATTACCTATTGATTGGATTAGCTGTACCACCAAATGTTCATTGGCAATTTGGCCACCTTTTTCTGAACTCTTCTTATAGGTCATGATTTCTCCATTAGTATCTCTCCCTTTAGCCCAGTTCTTGTCTATAAGAAAGGTCAAGAAAACCAACTTCTATTTTTTATTTTTTTCATACCTTATGAGACTATATGGAAGTTAATTTCTAAAATGTTAGTGGAGAGTATTGGAAACGACCCAAGAGAGACAAGAGAAATAACAACAAAATCGTAGTATTTCTTTAGAGGAAGTTTTTAAATACACGAAATCATATAGCTAAATTTGTAATTAAGCATAAAATATACTTTATTTTTTATCACATTAATATGAATAAATTAGACTCTTAAAAAAGGCCAATTAACTTTAACAATTCCAATTATTTTATTTATTTATATTATTACAAATATATATATATATATATATATATATTCACGCTCTAAATATTTCTAATTAATTAGTGGAAGAGTTCCGTAACTTGTCTTGACTTAAGGCATTGAGAGGAAATTTTACAGATAATATAACATACAAATTGTCTAAATTATAACAAACATTATATAAAAGAAAACTATGTATATATTACCAAAAAATTGAAGCATTAAATGCACAAAGGGAAAAGGAAAGGGAAAGGGACTAGTTGGAATGTGACAAGAAGTATCCCATGTTTCCATAGTGAATATAACATTAATAAAAAAAATTAATTTACTTGCTTAAACTTGATTTATCGAATCTAAAAATTTATTTAATATTTAAAATATATTAAAAATATTAAAAATATTTATATATTAATTAAATAATAATTTAAATTAAGTGGATCATGGTTGGATTATAAAGTTCAATCTATTGATAAATATATTTAAACTATAGTAAGTATTATTTTTACTAAAGAAGAAGAAGAAGAGTCCTAAATTATTTAGATTGATTTTTTTGGTAATGAATTAAATGTGACATATTTATATATGTAATACAATGTTTGTCAAGTATTTTTGGTGTTTGGACAATAGCGACAGAATGGTCCCGTGAAGGTGGGAAAACAGTAGCGAATGGAATCGGAATTTGAAAGCGAAACAGGCAAATTGAAAACCCATGTTTTCGTCTTCTTTTTCTTTGGATTTTGGAAATGCTTGCAACTCACTCAAATGAATAAACACTTTGTATGCTTTTGATGCACATATATAGTTTCTTCTCTTTTTTACATTCCAGTTTCTTCTCATAGAGAAAGAGAGAAAAAGACACTTTTTATAAAGAAAATCATAATATAAAAATAAAAAAATATTTTATATGTTGTCATTTGAATTTTAAATTAATTAAACATAATATTTTAATTAATTAGCCAGAGTAAACTCGAAATTCAGATAATAAACTCTTTTGAAAAGCAATTAAAAAAAATTGGTATGTTTCAAATGGACTTGTCCCTAGTCAGATTTAGCAAGGTTTTCATAAATTTAGCTCAACTCAAATTAATATTTTAATAATAAATATTATTTTTATTTAAATTTAATTATAAAGTATACAAATATTAATAAAAAGATAATATCTTAATATTTTTATAAATAATATAATGAATTTTTAGATCGATCCAAATCTAACTCAATTCAAGTTTAAATAAAAAAATTCAAACTAAAAACCGTTTTGATCCATGAAAGTGTAGTTTCAACTAAACTTCTTAGTGCTAAGGGTAAAAATCATATTCTTACTTGTTTATGTTCAAGTACTATGGTTTGATTGCATAGTAATTATTTATTTAACTTTTTTTTGTTGAACCACTTGTATTTAGAGGCCCATCAAGCTCTAATTAGTCTAGCTCGAGCTGATTGAGGTCTTATTATAAGAATAGAATTCTCTTAGTGAATGTGTTTTCATATGCAAAACTTGAACTCAAGATCTTATTACAAAATCATTATTTAACTACTTATTTTGATTGTATGAAAAATAAAAAGGACAAAATGTTAGAGGGGATAGTAATATTTAGTAGAAATGGTGAATGTTGACAACTATTGAAACCCCAGTCTTTGGCCTCAAAATAATGCCACAATGCAGTTCACTACTTAGATTGAAATTTCATAGTGTTAAAAAATTTATAGATCCCATGTCACATTTGATAAAAATTTATGAGACATATAAAAAATGTACTCAATGTGTCCAAACCTGCCGCAGTAATATGTTAAAAATAATAAGATGGATGTAAAGATAAACAAATTGCTTCCATTCATCT
>JBBYHM010397006.1:3565-13753 GCA_038381775.1 Adansonia rubrostipa | reverse complement strand
TTGCCAATTTTGTTAAGAAATGTCAATATTATCAAGAAATATAAAAAATGTCACTTTTGTCAAGAAATAGTCAATTTTCATCAATTTAAGCTTTTTAACCTCTTTTTTTAAATTGTAAAAAATAAAATTTTCTCTGCCATAGATTTTTTTTCAAAATTTTTTAAAACTTTGACCCTGTTTTTCATGCTTTAATTAACCAACGAATCCAAATGTATCTCACAATTTGTTAACTTGGTTATTTCTAAATAACCAATGATAATTACGAGATACACTTCGATAGTCTCCTCTCTTTTCTTTATATGGTTTATTTCATGTGAAATTATCTCTTTTTTCAACTTGTTAACACGTTTTTCTTTATGGTGTTTACTTTGCATTCATATTTTCAAATCATTTTAAAAAATCATAAAGGCAATATTTCGTGTCAGTATCCCTTCAGTGCTTAATACGAAATATCCTATTTTCAAAATTAAATTCGAAGCTTGTTTTGTTAAAAATCTCTATGTTTCCCTCCTCTCCAAGATGCATATATGAATAAGATTTTTCTTAAAACCCAAGTTTACTATTTTATAAAAATCAATCAGAACAAAAAAAATCGTAATTAAATTAAGACATGGCTAGAGGGTACTAATTTTGGGCATCATGAGGATGTTGATACTTCCTCGCATGTAACCAACTCCCAAACCAAATAGTTGAATATTTGAACTATGCAGACCATGAAATTGATGTTTCAAGTTTTGTAACTCGAAATGTTAATTTCGATAGGCATCTGATCACACCTAGACCAAATGATTAGTGGCGATCGAAGTGTTAGCCACTTCATGGTGGCCATCCAAGACTAGTTGGATGAGCGATTCATCTGGCAGTCCTCTTATGATCATGAGCCAAGAATCTGTATTTTCTCGCTTTCGTCATGTCAGGTTAGAAGGACATTTCCTCTTCGAGAAAAATTATTTTTAAGTCATGCACAATTCCTTTCGTGATGAGACAAGGTGCATTACCAAAAGCTTAGTGACTACACTAGGGACCTAATTTAGAGAGTTAGGCCTAGGGCTAGCTGTATCTTTCCTAGTTCTTAATTTTTTTGATTTTAGATGATATTTAACTATAATCCGTTTCACTTTGTCTACTAATCTTTTATTTTTCAAGGTTTTGTCTTATGATCGTCAAAGATTATTTTCTTTCTGCATAATTATCGATTCAATAAATGTGGTAATAAGGGGGTAAACAAAAGGTCTGATTATATCCTTAACACACACTATGCACTGGCATTCGCATTAGATTTTCACCAAACTCCATGGTGGGATTAGGATCCCAAATATTAGAAGGAAGTAAGCTATTTACCTTATTAAGTAACCCTCCATATGGATGTAGTAAGAACTTTCGGGGTGTTAATTATCTATGCCTCTCGTGAGTAACCTTCCATATTTGTATAGGGAAATATATCCATCGAATCAAATCCGTTTTGTTAAGCTTGCGATAAGCCTAGGATCTGGGTGCATTGCTTGTCTTTACCAAACAAAGAAGCAATTCAAATACCAATTTAGAAGTCAAACCAAACACATATAGTGAATCCTATGAGCTAAACTATGTCAAACCATACTGAAATGCCGCTAGAATGACTTCGAGGATAAGAACATTTAGGGAAACACTTTTTACCTTTACTCTTATATGCCATAGTTATGTACGCGATAGAGAACGAACATTATCATCCGCATTTATCATTTCAATGTCAAGATACGTCATTACACCATTTGATTGACGATTGACCCTTATCAATAAGTCGTGGCGGTAAATAAATTTCATCACCTGCAAGGCAACATGTCACTTTAAAAAAAGTTATGTCCAACTCGAATAAGCCGTTATGCTATCCGAGTGATGGCTTAACGTATACTTACCTTTTAAGTGGTAATGAATGAACATCACTACTGAGTCAATTGATTTGGTCCCTAGAAGGTATTATACTGCATCAATAAAGAAAAAATTAACCTGAATAAGCTGTTATGTTGTCTAAGTGATGGCTTAATGCATACCCACCTTGTAAATGGTGATGAACAAACATAACTATCTAATTAGTTGGTTTTGTGTCTAAGAGGTACCATATCACTTCGATAAGGGCGATTGTAATCCAAACACATTGTTATGTTGTCTATGTATACTTAGCTTATCATAATATTAGAAATTATCACATTTACCCAAAAGCATTGTCACACCTATTTTCGAGGCAATTTTTGTGATATATTTACGCTATTATTCCTTTATTTGTCATTCTTGTCTATATTATTTGATGGTGTCACTAACATATTATTTTATTTTTATGTTGCATGTATCATATCATCATAATCATCATTATGGGATAATTGGCTAAAGGTTCATTATTCAATAAAGGGCATTTATCATGGAGAAACAACCGATGTCGGTTTTCCAATCTTTTGAGGAAGTCAAAGAATGAAACTATCCTACAAGCCAATTATCTCTCTTCCATTAGTATAACTAACCCAATTGTTTTGTTGCTTTATTCATGTATCCTTATCCATAATCACTTGCTATCATGACTCCATATTTATCTTCATTTCATCATAAGCAATCATTAATAAGCACATTTTAATAAAAGTCTAATACAGGAATGGTCATAAGAGTGCAAAAGGTTTTTAAAATCAAATAAGGAGCATGGAATTGATTATTGCACACGACCAAAATACTCGTCACCGTAAACAGATCATGGAAAATGAACATTAGGCATGCTGAGTTGATGTACAAAGAGTTTTAGGACAAATGCTTCATTGGCAAAATGAAATGCAAGCACAAATCATGAAGCTTATGGAGCTAATGATGACCTCTACTAAAAAAAAAGGATAGGCCAATGCTACATATACTGAAAATGAGCCAGCTAACTTGGAAAATCACCTTATTAGTAATACTGAGGCTCCCTAAGAAGGGACCCATCAAGGGCACTAGCCTAATGTAATGTTAGCTTTATTAGTGCCACTAGTGATTTACCTAAACCCTATGGTAGCAAACTAATTTACCCTCAGATTTTAAGGGGTGAATATGAGGGTCTCTTTTACCGATCCTGTAGCACTTGATCATGAAGAACAAGAGAAAACATATGGTCAAAAATCTATGAGTTCATCGATGATATGAAAAAGAATTAGCTTTTGCAGAAACATCTTCAAGCTAATGAAGGAAGTGCCTAGTTCAAAACTATCGACGTCTAATCTTTGTTTTTAGTGTCCAATCTTATCATTCCCATAAAGTTCAAGGTACCAAATTTTAGGAAGTTTAATGGAACTATGAACTCCACTGTGCATATCCGATTGTATCTTAAAAGGATGGTCGGGTATGAAAAGGATGAAAAGCTTCTCATCCACTATTTTCAAAATAGCTTGACTGGAGCAATTGCTTGGTAGTACATTGAACTTAATAACGTCAAAATTCAGTCATGGGCTGATTTAGCTAGAACCTTTTTGAGTCAATACCAACATGCGTCAAATTCAGCCTCTAACTATTTCTCTATTATGAAACTAGAGAAAAGTCTACCAAATGTTTTAGGCAGTACCCTCAATGATGGAGAGAGAATGCTACCTTCGTTTAGCCCTTTTGATTGAAAAAGAGATGACTATGACATTCATTAACACCCTACGAGCTTTATTCTACAACAAACTAGTAGGAAATGCCACCAAGAAGTTTATTGATCTTGTTTTGTCAGGTGAAATAATTGACATAGCAATCAAAAGTGGTCGAATGTCAGCAAACAAGTCATTGTGATTAAGCAAGAAGTCGATCGCCAATAAAAAAAAGAGAGGCAAATGCCATAAGCTATGTCAACCTATCTTAACCGAGTCTATACTACCATGCCTTACCCTAGTCTAATCATGAACCCTCTTCAGTCGGTTTATGCTGCTACCTATAACCTAGTATTTATTGCTCCACCTAATCCTTTATAGAACAATCAACTTCTTGTGAATCAAAATGTCAATGCAAATACCAACCTTCCTCTAAACAATCAAGGATCGAATCTTAGGAGACAATATTTTGACCTATTCCCATAACTTACAAAGAGCTTTACCAGACTCTATTTTAGGGATATATGGTTACTCTTGTCTATGTTTCTGAGAAGAAGCTCGTACACCTTCAATGTTATGATGCCAAAACCAATTATGACTACCACGCTGGGGTAGCAAGGCACAATATCAAAAACTTCATATCTTTTAAGCAGAGGGTACAAAGCCTCATTGACTCTAAGGTTTTGCAATTTAGGATGAATCAAGAACCAAATGTTGTTGCCAACCTTCTACCTAATCATGCCCAACCAAAAGTGGACATGATTAATGTCGAGAACTTCCATGTCAATACCATCAATGATTAACTAGGACATTAAAGCCAAGCAATGAAACCCATTCACCCTAATGAAATTAGTTCTTGACAACAAGGCTGTGTTAGAAACCCTGCACTTTTAAGTCTATTTATGTATAATGTCAAGAATCAAAACCTACATGTTTCTGCCCAAACACTTGTAGGGATCCTATGTAATGGTCATATTTTATCGATATCAATAAAAAATGACATTTGCATAAAGTATTTTATCATGTGCACCTGTTTTTATTCTTTGCCATGTATATTTTGTCCATATTATTTACTCTCTAATGCTTTCAGGTGTTCTGATAAAAGTGATATGGATACTTTCACTAAGCTCCCAGGGATCAATTTCGAATGGTTAATCTTTTCCCATGAAGTTAATTTTGATGAAGAATTTAAGGAAAACTCCATATCATTAGATTTATTAAGATTATTGAGAATGATGAGAAATAGATTTTGCCCTATGAGAAGTTGATTGAAATTATAAATTTGGGGACCAAAGAGGATAGAAAAAACGTCCAAATCAACACTTCTATGTAACCCTTTACCAAAGCCAAACTTATTAGCCTGCTCTAAAAGTACCAAGATGTATTCACCTAGTGTAGACACCCTATTTTATTCGAGTTAACATTTAAAGCATCAAAGGTCATCATCAATGGCACCATCGAAGGTCCTTGGAAAAGCACAGATCATTTCCCATCATTCTCTGCTAAGATGAGGTGGTTGAAGAGTCAAAGGTAACGAAAATAGACATTTATGTATGAATGTCTCAATACATAAATATGAAGTATCGGTACAAGGCATCACCCATCAAAATTTCAAAATTTTGCTATTTATGTTGATATAGGAAGACACACAAGCTGTGGTATTAGTACATGTGGCTTTGGTATCAATACGAGGTTATTTTGATGCTAAAATTGTGACTTTTGGTCCAGTTGTATCGATACAGGCTATGGGGTATTAATACTGGAAAAACTTTTATGCTTGGTATTGATACAATGCTCTTTATATCGAAGTCAAAAAAACTTTGGTATCGATACAGGGCTCTTGGCATCGACAGTTTAAGTCCATTTGTATCGATACAGGCTATGAGGTATTAATACTAGAAAATTTTTTATGCTTGGTATTGATAAAATGCTCCTTATATTAAAGCCAAAATAACTTTAATATTGATACAGGGCTCTCAGAATTAATACTTTAGGTCTATTTGTATCGATACAGGCTATGGGGTATTAATATGAGAAAAATTTTATGCTTAGTATTGATACAATGCTTTTTATATGGAAGCCAAAAATAACTTTGGTATTGATACAGGGCTTTTGGTATCGATACGTAAAGTCCTTGGGTATTGATATAGAGTTCTTTGTATCGATATCACAAAGCAAAATATGTTCGTTTCATGCCATTTTCATAACTTTTCACTATAACATCAAAAATATGAAGTTAGACAGGATTTTGGCCATTGAAATCATTCAATCTTAGACATAAGTACTTAAAATCATGTGGGCTTCATTCTTGGACTTACGATTGCTTTTAACAAATTTTTGAGGCCCATAATCACTCAAAACTGGACATTTTCATGAAATATTTGGTTTGTTAAAGGGCATACATGGCTTTTCTCTTATTGCAAGCTGTTATAACCCCTATACTCAACCACCTTTCTGCTAGCAGCCAATGAAATTTTAGCCAGTTGAGCATAGTATCTAGGGTTGTTATGTGGTACATGGAGAAAACTCAAAAATATCCTTGCTTTGGCCTCAAAAACTTTGGCTAACCATATGCATATAAAAGAAAACACTTCCAACAAACACTTTTATTTTTTTACACCCTCTTAACACTCTTTAGCCATAAAAAAAAAACCTAAAAAACACTTTTATTCCATAGCTTTTTACTTAGCTCCCAAAAAAATCCAAAAACCCTTTTTTTCTTTTATTTTCAACCTTCAAACTCCCCTCCATCCATAACATAAGAACAGCTCTCTCTTCTTACTAATTAATAAAAAAGATAGGGAAAAAAGTAAGCCTAAAGCTACTGCTAAGAAAGAAAGATCAAAGTTTAAGGTTTTTTGGTGTATTTTCCTCACCTTGCTCCATTTATTTTCCTACTTTTAGCATTTGCATCATCTTAGTGATACATTTACGTTACCATAACCATCCTAGGATTTTTATGAATTATTGTGGCCTTGGTTGTGGTAGTCCAAGGGCATTGATGATCTTTGTGATGCTCTGGAGTTGCTTGAGTGACCAAACATGCCATGCTTTACTTTTTGCCATCATAACAGCCTTTATTCATGCATTTCTTGTTATGTTTAATTCATTTTCACATGCCCAACTCATGCTTGAATGTTCATCCTAACGCATTCTATTTTTGTGGTGTCCATTGTGTATTCATATTACCAAATCATTTCTAAAAATTACAAGGCAATGTTTTGTGTCGACGTCTTTCAAATGATTGAGATGAAATATTCAGTTTTTAAAATTAAATCTGGAGATTATTTTATCAAAAATCCCTATGTTGCCCACTTCTTCGGGACATATACATGTTATAAATTTCTTGTTAAAACCCCAGTTTATAATTTTCATATAAAATTCATGCATTAAAAGAGGATAATATCAAACTAATAACAAGACAAAATTAAAGAAACTGAAACCAACACAAGACATGGCTAACGGGTACTAATTTCGGGCATCATAGAGGTGCTTATCCTTTTTTATGTATAACCAACTTTAGAAACCAACTGATGAATATCTGGACATCATAAATCTTAAAATCAATGTTTTAAGTTTCATAACTCGAATATCATTTTTGCTAGGCATCTGATTGTGCCTTGCCTCAAATGATCAGTGGTGACTCCAAGTCTTTGGCCACTCTGTAGTGGCCATCCAAGATCGATTGCATGAGCGATTCATCTAATGGTCCTCCTCTCGCTATTATGTAGTCACACCTAATTCGAATCTCGATCAAAGGATAACCCAAAGGCAACAATCACAACAGTACAATTCTTTTTTTATTAAGTCATGTGCATCACATTCGAGCAACTCGGGGTAGGGCATAGTGTCAAGTAAGGGCATGTCATGACAACTTGGTGACTCTATTAGGGATAAGTTAGAGAGTTAGGCCTAAAACTAGCCGTGTCTTACTTATCTCTTAGTTCTTTCTGTTTTTGGTCATTATTTACTTATAATCCTCTTTTATCTTTGTTTACTAGTGTTTTATTTTCCCATGATTTTTATGTTATTTGTTAAAGATTATCATGTTCCCGAATATGTTTCGATTTGATAAGTGTTGTAGCAAGGGGTAAACAAAAAGTTTTGATTATTTCCTCAACACACATTGTACACATGCATTTGCATTAGTTTCTCACCAAAGTCCATGGTGAGATTAAGGCCTCAATTATTAGGAGGAAGTGAGCTATCCAGCTTTGTGAGTAGCCTTTTGCATAGACATAGCAAGGCCTTTCAAGATGTAAAATACCTATGTTTCTTGTGAGTAACCTTCTACATTTGCGCAGGGAAATACATCCATTGACTTGAACCCATTTTGCCAAGTCTACGATGGGCTTCTGATCGAGGTGCCTTAGTTATCCATACCAAATAGAGGAGCAATTTGGATTCAAATTTACGTTTAACCCTTATAATGAACCATATGAACCTAACCATGTGAAAAAACCATAAAGAGATGTTGCTAGAGTAACCTGGAGAATAAAGACACTTGAGGAAACACTTTTTACCTTTTACTTCTTTGTACTATTAATTTACGTAGGCCATTTATAGGTCACTAGGGCACTCTGTTATGCAGTCCGTTGGATCGCAAAAGCTTGTTTTCTTTTAGGTGAAACACATGAGTGCTTTCACCCATGATCCTTTTAGGGCCCTTACATCACTTTTAAATAGATAAAGTTGACTCAATCAAGTTGTTATGCTTTTCAATTGATGGCCTCACGCATGTTTCCAATAAGTGACAATCGATGTAAAACATTACCTAGTTAGTCAATTCTACCTATGGGGTTTTGTATAACCTCGTCAAGGGTGAATTTAATTTGGTTGAGCTGTTATGTTGTTCAACTGACGACTAACAATTATTACACTCCTGTAGATGATGTCATGCGAAAGCTATCATCTAAAATCTGCTTAAGGCTCAGTATCACCTTCAAAGGAATGAATTTAACCCAGTTAAATGGTCATGTTGTCCAATTGATGGTTGGATGTTGATAACCTATAGGTAATGACAAACAAGTACTATCACATGGATCTTAGGTTTTAACCTAAAAAAAACCTCATTATCATGAGGCTTTGACTTGGACACGTCATTATGCTGTCCATATCAATTTATGCCATAAAAGAAGAGTAATTCTTTCTTCGATCTCTTAAGGCTACCTTAAGGCATCGTAATGCCTATCATCAGGGCTAATTTTATGGTTTATTTTTCTTTCTTTTACTTACCAATATTCTCTAACCCCTTTGCTACCTTATTGTTTCTTGAGTTCATATTACGTGCATCAGTTCTTGAATCAAACATGTAAAACTAATCAGTATAGGGCATTGATGAATAAACACCATAATGTCCTACCCTATTGGCATCCTATTTCCTTGATAAGGATTAGGGCATAATTTGCGTATTCGTATGGATTCCCTCCATTTAAAAGCCATACTACCATGGCAAGTGTACCAAGCACATGATGATGATGCATTTTATGTGTTCTATGTAACATTCCTAATTTGATTTGCAATCCTAAATGTAGACTTCCATGACAGCATTCCAAAATTTACAACATCTTTTCATACCTTACATTGGCATCCTCATTGCACTCATTTGTATACATGCATGCACATAACCATGCACGACGCACAAACCTGAGGTAAAATGGTAGTCTGCATGAGTGCAAGAATTTTTCTAAAAGAAGCTTCATTGTTCCTTGAGAGGTATCAGGGTTGATTAATACCACTGGTCATGGGAGATGAGCACTCAACTGGAATTGAGAGAT
Source organism: Adansonia rubrostipa (assembly GCA_038381775.1). NCBI lineage: Eukaryota > Viridiplantae > Streptophyta > Magnoliopsida > Malvales > Malvaceae > Adansonia > Adansonia rubrostipa. The sequence continues at coordinate 4,413 of JBBYHM010397006.1, read as the reverse complement.
TAAAGCTTATGCATAAAGAAGATTAAAAGTGCATGTTCTATAAAAATGAGGAACTGTAAGCCTAAATAGTTAGGTTGATGAAAATGGTATTAGTTTCTGTGAAAGAAAAGGGGCAAGCTAATACTATCAACATTCTTAAAAGATCAATTGTTCTCGAGGTTAGTTTAAATGGTCGTATTAAAGCTACCAACACTAACAAAGGTATATCTCAAGAACAACCCTGGTCAACACCAATACCACTAGCTTAGCCATTTATCAGTGTGAACTTGGCAGGTGGCCCTCATCTAAGTCTAGGATATCATAAGGTAAATATTGGATTTTCGTCAACTAGTCCTTTTATCCTAGATCCCAATGGCCAAATAGAGTGAGAGAAACCTAATGGCACCAAACCCTTGGAAACTACATAGGACCTAAATAAGTATCGATCATTGGAAAAGCACCTCAGGGCCATGGAAGGAAGTGGCAAATTTAGGATTATAGGCACTAATTCTTTAGGCCTAGTTTCCAGCCTTATCATTCCATCCAAGTTTAAGGTACTTGAGTTTGAGAAGTACAATGGGACAGCAGACCCCACTACCTACCTTCGCATGTATTGCTGAAAAATGGCCAGATACGAAGAGAATGAGAAACTTCTAATTCACTGCTTTTAAGATAACTTAACCGAAGTAGTCACTCGTTGGTACATAAAACTTGACCAGGTTAGAATTTAAACATGGATAGATCTGGTTTATGCCTTTTTAGTCTAATACAAATATATATATGACTGGGCTCCAAATCACCTTTTTCTCATGAACACGGAGAAAAAAAGCTATTAAATGCTTCAAATAATATGCTCAAAGATAGAGGAA
>JBBYHM010396996.1:0-13755 GCA_038381775.1 Adansonia rubrostipa | reverse complement strand
GCGCTTGACGATCATGTCGCGCGTGGGATTCACGTAGACAACGGGAGGTTGACGAGGGTAAGATTCCATGAGCCAGAGAATGATCGGGATGTTGTAACTGACGCCTTGGAAAGGCATGGGGATGGTGCCGTCGGCTTGGAGGAGGTTAACGGATCGGCCGTCGTTGTGAGTGAAAGTGGCGGTTTTAGGTTCAAGGGAAGGACAGTGGGAGGTGAGGGAAAGGAGATGCTGGCGAATGAGCCATTTGGTGTCTTCGGTGTAAGGAAGGGAGGAAGGGCCGCGTTGGGAGAGGACAGAGGAGAGGAATTGTTGGATTTGTTGGGGGTTGGGCGGCGGTGTTGACGGCGGTTGAACCATTAGGGAGGTGTAGGGTTTTGGTTACGGAAGTACTTGCAGAGAAAGGGGAAGAGAAACAGAGGAAAAATGAAGAGAGACTGTATTAATTCGGGATTGCCTCGCAAGGCCGTTTTGCTTTTGCGCCTATAGGAGCAGGTGGGGAACCTTTTCTTTTTTTTGGATTTTTTTTTTATTATTATTATTATTATTATTATTTTCTAGAAATATTTACACTATGGGCGGAAAGAATTAAGTATACCAGCATGCTAGGCTACACTTGGAGATTTTTTTGTTTAACGTTTTAGATAAAGTAATTTTAAAAAGTATAATAATAATAATTAAAATTTATGGTTAATTATTTTATAACATTTGTATAATTATTTATTTATTTATTGTTGCTAGAGTAAATTTTTATAAATTATTTTTTATAAAAATATTCAAATATAATGAATATAATATATTACCAATATATTTAAATATTTAGATGTTGTTTTTCTATAGTTTAATTATAGCTAAAAAAGGACGAGGCCAGTAGGTTGAACCGAAAATTTGTTGGGGGGTTTGGTGCATATATTTGAATCAATTAATAATTGAATTAATAAAAAAATTAATTTAATTGGTAAAAAATTAATTTTATATTTTAATTAGGATACAGTATCTTATTTATAAAAATAATTTTATATTATTAAAAATATAGACTCTATGACCTAGAAATGACCTAATATAATGGACCTATTATTAATATGTACTTTCCACGTGAAAGTTTTCTAATACTCATATAGGATTTGATTCTAATGCAAAATTATGAAAATACCCCTACGGTATACCTTCTACATGAAAGTATCCCAGTAACCCTTAAAAGACTCGAAAATGATTGAAACAAAGGTGAACCTATCTTAAATATGCACTTTCGACCTAAAAGCATCTTGCAAAAAATTTACCAAAATACCCTTATGATATACCTTTGATATGAATGTATCTCGATAACCCTAATAGACCTTAAAATGATCTAGGAAGGCTATACTAATCCTAAAAATTTACCTTCGACATAAAACCATCCCGGTGAAAAAATTACTGAAATGCCCCTAGGATATACCTTCGACGTGAAAGTATCCCGGTAACCTTAATGGACCTTAAGATGATTTAGAAAGGCTAAAGTAGTCCTAAAAATTCACATTCAGCATAAAAGCATCCGATAAAAAAATTACCAAAATGCCCCTAAGGTATACCTTCGACGTTAAAGTACCCATGTAACCCTAATGGACCTAAAAATGATCTTGGAAGGCTAAAGCAATCCTAAATATCCACCTTTGGCGTAAAAGAATCTCGGTGAATAAAATTACCAAAATACCCTTAGGGTATACCTTCGACGTGAAAGTATTCCGATAACCCTAATAGACCTTAAAATGACCTTAGAAGGCTAAATGAATCCTAAATATTCACCTTTGGCATAAAAGCATCCTGATGAAAAAATTACCAAAATACCCCTATGGTATACCTTCGACATGAAAGTATCACGGTAACCCTAATGGACCTTAAAATGACCTAAAATGATGAAAAGTAGATGAATTTAGTCTAAATGGAAAATCTAAAAGTTTAAGTTTGACTTAAAATGCAAAATTTGCAACCAAGCCCTATATTCTTGAAAATTATATTTCGTATCCTTCGGAAGACCGAACAAATACAAAAAGTTTTTAAAATTTTTATATCCCTATAGAAGGCCATAGAAATAATAGAAATCTTTAAAATTGGTAAAATGTCTGTTTGCCTCTAAATATGAAAATTTGCTATTTAGTCCTTATACTTTTTCTAAATTTTTATTTTAGTCCCTACATAATAAAATAACCTCAAAATCATAAAAATCGTATGAAATTATGCATGAAAATATAGCCAATATATCAAAAAGATTTGACCAAAACCTTGCCCTAAAAAAATTTCTACAATTTACAAAATAACCCCTAAACTTTGCGAAATTACAAAATACCCCCTAAAGTGTAAAGCATGATATGAAATACCCAAAATCAGTTTCCAAGTTATCCATGAAGCTTTCGGTCAAATCCTTTGACCATAAAACAAAAACTATCTATTATTTGCAAACTAGTCCCTAAACTTTCCTAAAATTGTAAGTTGGTCCCTACATGATTAAAATATAAAATTAAGCTTCAAATAAATCAAAATAATCACAAAAGTCACATAAGAAAATCACAAGTAAGATTCGGTCACTTTGTTTTGCCCCTAGAATAAATTTCACAATATTTACAAAAAAGTTCCTAAACTTTTTAAAATTACAAAAGACCTTAAAACTAAAAAATATGTATTTTAACTTGATAAATGCATAAAATACACTCCAAAGGATGCATGTATGCTTTGGCCAAGCATATAGGTCTAAAAATTGTTTTATTTTTTTATATATTTTTATATTTTTTTTACAAATTAGCCCTTAAACTTTTTATATTTACAAAATGACCATAAAAAAACATTTATACAAGCATGAATTTCGGCCAACACCTAAACAATCTACCAATCAATTTTTTTTTTACTTAATAATCACATATTCATATTTTATTTAACACAAATTAGCACCATTATATGATAAAATTACAAAAATAAACACTAAAAAAAACATGTGACCATATATATGAGAAACACAACACCAAAACGAACATCATATCAATATAAACATGATTCATGAAGAAAAATAATTTATTAACAAGAAAAAAGAGAAAAAAAACCAAAGAAATTAGTTCATGGTCATTATGTTTAGTCTTTCAACATGGATGAAAAATCCATGAACTTAAGCATATTTTGGCTCACCAAAAAAAAAAAGAAATATGAATTGAATAAATAAATCTTCAAAGATTTTAGTGAAGATTATACCTTAACAAAGCTTTGAATTTTTTTTCTCAGGTATTTTCATTTTTTTTTTGGCTTCCAAAAACTAGGAACTCATGAAAAATCATCCTCCCCTATTTATAGGGAGGATGATTCATCCTCCTTGGCCGAAACTTTCATGCTTTTTCCCATCATATTTCCCCTTTTTTTTAAAAAAATTTTGTTTATTTATTAATTGGCTAACTTGTTAGGCTAAAACTAATTATTAGTGTATCATAAGCCCATACCCTTGTTATCTTTAGCATGATGATGATGATATGTCATTCTTGGCATATTTGATGGAATTAGTTAGGAAGAAACTAAATTAGTTAGAAAAGAATTTAATTCCAACCACATTGAATTTCATGTAACTAAATTAGCAAACTATAAAATTAGTTATGTAAAAACAAAATTTCATTATAAATTTACAAGTAAATATAATCTTGGAAGTAAAGAAACAAATGCAAATCAAGGTGCATAAAAAGCCTAATTGGAAATTCCATAAAAAATGAAAACAAATTAAAATACATGTCCTCAACAAAATTTCACATAATAAATCCAATTGAAAATTTAATCATATGAAAATTTTGATCAAAATTCCATAAAAAAAATTGAATTAAAATAATTGATATAAAAAATTAAAAAGAAAAAAAAAGAAAAAGAAGTTAGTGGGCTTTGTTGGAAGATTGGATATTAAGATGGGTTTGGTAGGCTTATAGAGAATAAAATGGGCTTGATGGAAAGTTAAGAAAATAGGCTTGGTAAAATCATTAGGCTTATTGAGAAATGATTGGGCTTATTAGGCTTATTAGCAAAAGTTGAAGTTTTTAAGCTTTTTAAGGAGATTTTGCTCAAAATAAAACTAATGAAATTAATAAAAAGAAATTTTATGAAGATTTCAAGTATTGGATCATATAAGGAAAATTTTTTAGAAGTCTTATGTGCAAGAAGAAAAAAAATTAAAATCCAAAATTTATAAAATTTTACGAGAAAACCTTTATAAAAGAATTTTTTTTTGTAAAAAATGTAAATCTCATAAAATAAATTGAATTTTAAAAAACTAATTTAATATAAATTTAATGAAAATATTTAATGAATTTTAAAAATCTTAAACTCAAAAATTTCCTCCAGAAAAAATTTATGGAGTAGAAAACTTCGTATCTTAAAAACAAAAAAATTAAAAAAAATGCAAAACTTATAAAATAAAATGAATTTTGAAAAACTGATTTGATAGTGATTAAATGAAAATATTTAAAGAATTTTGAAGTTTAAAACTCAAGAAAATTCTACCAAATATGTTACAGATTAAAAGAAGCTCGTATTTTAGGACTGAAAAATTTCAAAGAATATATTAAAACTTATATAAAATTAATTAAATAAAACATATTATCCAAAATATTGATTTAAAAAATGGTAAAAATAAAAATTTAAAATTCAAAATAATTTTATCACGAAAAATTTCACAAGTATAATACTTGTTGTACTGTGAAAAATTCAAAATTAATTACAAAAATGGACAACTTGACATCTTGTGGTATAAAATATCAATACGAATTTTTCCTTGAATATTTTTTATTTTTTTTGAAGTGCATATTGACATAAATACTATATAGGTATTGGTAAAAATATACGACAGTCAACTTCCCAATTTTAATGAAAAATTCTAAAAAATTTCTTAAAAATAAGACGTTTGACCGTAGTAACATCCGCAGAAACACATTTCAAAATTTCAGAAGTATAAAATTAAAAGTTAATTATTTTACCTTGACATTTGTATTTTTTATCTGAGATTTGCTCTTCATGACCTTTGAAATGAAGCTAAGTTTATCACGTGCACCTGCGGTCATTTAAGCACATTTAAATAGGTCTTGAAAATGTACATTCCCCTAAGGAAAATTAACCTTCATTGGGACAAATGCCTAATTTTGTATTTTGGATAGTTTTGGATTGATAGGGAAAAGGGTGCTCGAACAAAATTAGGAGTCTACAACTGCCCCTCTTTGACCATTGCTGAGAATCAAGAACAAGGCAAAGACCAAATATACATAATTTTGTTCGGGCTTTGCAAAAGTTTTCTAAAAGTTTTGTTTTGTTTTGTTTTGTTTTGTCTTTTTCTTTGTTTTTTTACACATACATACACACACGCACACACATATATATATATATATCAACTAAAAAACCTATGAAACCAATTATTTTGCTTAATAGGATGAAGTTGGACGTCATGCTTTATTGGTTTCTAATCAAGTGAAGCTGACCAATGACAAATGAACCTTTCCTCTTGTACACTTTTGGCATAGAAGCATCTCGATGATCACAAAGGATTTCGTTCTAATTTCTATGGACACTTCGAATATCACCGTCGAAAACTTTGAAAGGACACCACTGTCAACTGACAACCATTTTGGCCAGCTACGTCAAGCATAAATTTTGGGACGTTTCATTAAAAAGAAAACTTCTGAGTACTTCGAATATAACTATCGAAGACTTTAAAAGGATGCCACTGTTGACTAACTACTATTCTAGCCTGTTACGTTGAGATAGATTTTGGAAGGTTTCATTAAGAATGAAAACTTCTAAGTACTTCAAATATCACTATTAAAGACTTTGAAAGGATGCCACTATCGACTGACTACTATTTTGGCCAACTACGTCAGACATAGATTTTGAAAGGTTTCATTTAAAATGAAAACTTCTGAATGCTTCAAATATCACTATCGAAGACTTTGAAAGGACGCCATTGTCGATTGACTACCATTTTGGCTAGCTACATCGGGCATAGATTTTGAAAGGTTTTATTAAAAATGAAGACTTCTGAATGCTTCAGATATCACTATCGAAGACTTCGAAAGGACACCACTGTCGACTGACTACCATTCTGGCCAGCTACATCGGGCATAGATTTTGAAAGGTTTCATTAAAAATGAAAGCTTCTGAATGCTTTGAATATCACTATCGAAGGTTTTTTTTAGCCTTATTTACACACCTTACCATAGGATTGTGTGAGAAAGTGACAGATTTCTTCAGAGCATCGTTCAACCTTTCCTGAAAAGTCATCAAATGTTAAATTAGTATTCATTAATTCAAAGATATAATTTATACAATTGGATAAATATCATGTTCAAGGCATATTCGCAAACTTCTGTTGAAATAATGATAAGTATGATATCTCATCAAAATTTTAGGATTTATGGAATGGCATCGCTTTCTCATTCTAACCTAGGGAAAAAGTTTACTCAATCAAAATTTATGAAAATTCAAAAAATAATTTCAACCATGGATTTTCCAATAGCAAGGGTAATGGATGTGCTATGTTCATCATGATGTTAAAACTTTCTTGTGATTATTGATCACTATTTGGAACTTCTTTGAATAAGATGATGAAATGAATTTAAAAGGACAAATGGGGTGGGACTGCTAAAATATTTCTTTAAGAAATTGATATGACAAAGTCACATTTTATCAAGATCAAATTCAGATGGAAGTTCGTTTCGTAGGGGTTCCATGAAAGACAAACAATCAAGTTACAACGTTCTTTTAATTTTCAAATACAATAGCCTGACAGGTATTAAATTAATGCTAGTAAACCCAAGTCTCAAATGATTGATCTGAAAGGCTTTCGGTAAGCATCAATTTCCAAGTTTAGGTATAAAAGTTCTAAAAGTTTATTTTGAAAGGTATCAATGTTTGGGCATTTGACTCAACCTTTTATTGATGTCATGAAATTTTCATGGGTTTAAGATCATTTCTGTATTAGCATGAAAGGTTTTCTACCATTGATGGCTATCTTTGTTGATTTAAGAGCAATTCCTAGGCCTTTAAGCTTGCCCCATCATATTATTAAAGACTCAAAAATCATTCAAAAAGATGCAATTTTAAAGATTTCCCTAGGAATAGTCCGTCAGCTCAAATAGCTATGTTTGATCAAAATGGACTTTGTTAGGTACGTAATGTAGGCCATAGTTCAGGGTTTAGATAAAAAGGATAAATAGGCCCAAATCAAGTGTTTAAGGGTAATTGAATCGAGGATCACTTTTCTTTAGCAAAACTCGACCCAACATGTCTTTCAAGGCGAAACACATCTACATTTCTTCATTTAATTTTGCTTGCTTCATTTTTCATTTTAAGGGCTTCAAGTCTAAACTTTCTTAATTTTATTTTTATAATTTAAAAATTTGAAATTTAAGCTTTCTTTTTTTTGTTGAATATTTGAACTTGGAAATTAAACTTTGAACTTTTTGCATTTCCCACTTTGAGTAGTTGGACTTGAAACTTGAACTTTCTTTGTTTTTCACTTTGAATATTCGGTCTTGAAATTTGAACTTTCTTGAACTTTGCTTGATTTTTGACTTTGTCATATACAACAAACTTATTCTTCTTGTAACTTTAAGACAAAATTTGCTCCTTTTGATTTTGAAGCTTCGTTCCATTTGCCCCCTAGTGTGGAGGGTGATCTTTGGTTAGGGTTCAAAGAAAGAAAATACATTATCAGGCTTAAAGGGGATTGCAAAGGGAATAATTTTCTATATTTAAGAAAGGATAGAGAAAGAAGGCCATTTTTCATTTCAAACAAAGCTTTTGAACTAACAAGCATTTTGCTAGGAAAAAGGATAATTTCTTTCTAAAATCATTTTGAATACTTCAATAGCATGATGTTGCACTTAATAAAGGCTTAAGGTCTGCCCTTCAATACCATTGGCTTCATAGCCAACAATGGCTGGTTGAGCCTTTTAAAAAAAGAGAAAATTGTATTTGCATGGAAAAGCTCTCGGATCTCATATCTTATGTATAAAAAATTGGTTTGAAAAGGTTTTATTCAAAAAGAAAAAGCATTTTTGGCTCATTTTTACTCTTATTTTCCTTTAATCAAGGATTTAGAAAAATGTCAAAGAAGTCATGCCAAGATATTACCCAAATAAGTGAGATCTCAGAATTACTATCATTATTTTAACACATGTCAAACTATCATTATCTGAATCTTTTAGGAGCATAACCTGTTTGTAAAGCCTTCAAGGAATCCATAGAAAAGAATATTTAAATGTGGAAAGTCTCTAGTTGTGAAAGGTCTATAGTTGAATGCTTAGGGTAATCATATATTTGAGGTAAATGACCTTTATGAAAGTGTTCAAACTAATAGTGATCACCTACCAAAGAAAATTTTTTTCAAAATGTTCTCATTATCTTAGATATTGGAAATCAGCAGAAGTCATGGTCCATTACAAAATGCATACTATTTACAAACCAAAATTTATTTAATAATTTACAATTTCCAAGAAAAGTATAAAGTTCTAAGTCAAGATAGAAGATACCCCAAATTGGCATACTACCATAAGGCCTATGACCTTTAGACCAATCGTTCTTGGTAGACATCCATCAACTCCTAGAATTTTACTAAATTGGCATCCTTGAAGGCTGAACTGTATATCAGCTAGTGGAACATTAAGAGGTATATCTAACTCTAAATTTTCAAAATAAAAAATTCCACAAGATACATGGTTATTTCCTATCATCTCAATCATGCCATATGGACAACCACTATATGACTCTTTACTAAATTCTTTAGTAGAGAAAATGAATCCAAAAGCTCATTACATAGCAAAGAATCATCCAAGTAACTCAAGTTGGAATTTTCAGCAGCTTATGATCTCCTACTGATCATGCTGATATTCCCAATTATCTTCACATTTAATGGCATGCATTGATTGACAAAATCTTTAGACAAAATGTGTTGCACCCTAGCCCTCAGATTATACCACCTTGGGTAAGGAGTTTTTCGAGCTTTGTTAGAATCGCAGAGATTATGTGATGCTGTGAAAGTCACCAAATAATGAAAGGCTAAAGTCGAAGATAGTGTCTGAATGGATTTCCTTATTTTCTTGGATTTGTATGGTCTTGGTTTCAATCAGTTGTGACTTGTTGGTGTTTAATAATAAGATGACTCTCTCATCTTCCATATGCTATCTATTACCCTCTTGGTCGGCATGAATACATATTATAGGATTGGCTTCCCAAAGATTGAGTACTATGAAGTAATTACCTTTTAGTTTGTATTTCCTCGGATCTCTGGCAGAAGTGTTGTTATGATAAAGATTCAGTATTTTGAAATAATTGCATTTTAACTTGCATTTCCCCGGATCCCTAGTAGAAATGTTGGTCTAATAAAGATTGAGTATTTTAAAATAATTGCATTTCATCTTATACTCCCTGGATCCTCGGTAAAAGTGTTGGTATGATAAAGATTGAGTATTTTAATATAATAGCATTTCAACTTGCACTCCCCGGATTCCCGGCAGAAGTGTTGGTATGATAAAGATTAAGTATTTTGAGATAATTGTATTTCACTTTGTACTCCCCCAATCCTCGGCAGAAGTGTTGGTATGATAAAGATTAAGTATTTTGAGATAATTGCGTTTCAACTTGTACACCTCGAATCCCTAGCATAAGCATAAATTATACTTACTGGGTGCAAACGGACTTGTTTGTTTGAAGTAACTTCATCAAACTTGCAATACTTCGCCTTTAAAAAAACGAACTTAAATCAATATGGATGAATACATATATCTTGCAAACATTTGTTTTTATTTTATCTATGTATGTATATCAATTAATGGAAAAATTAATGTAGGAGTTAATGAATGAATAAATGAATAAATAAACGAATGAATGAATAAAATAGTATATATAAGACAAATTGAATGTCAAGCAATGAGCTAAATATTAGTCACAGAGATTATTGCAAAGCCAAGAATCTGCAAGATTCGAGTCATGATTATACACTATCATTTCATAAACCAAAGCCACTGATTTATTTGTTCATAGTTGGTATACATTTACAAGATTCAAAAGCCACTGATTTATTTATTACCATCCATGTCATGATGCTTAGAAATACGATAAATGGAATTGTTTTAGCATATTATAAAAATTATGAATGCATGAGCATAAAAAGGTATGAACTTTGCAGATGTAAAAAGAATGATGCAGAAATGAATTGACAAGTTTCCATGGGATATGAATGTCAAGCCAAAAAACTAAGAAAATCCTTCTTAATACTGCAAACAAATGCGAAAAGTAAATACAATGTATCATAGCAAAACAATAACACTTATTCAAAAAATCAAATAATAAGGGTAAAGGGTTAGAAGTGTTCCCCCATGTGTACCTATTTTGTTAATTGCTGGAACTGGGTATGGCTCTAACGAGGTGTCTCCTATAGCTCATTACATGAGGTTTGGGTTAGACATCTAAATAGGTTCTCAAATTGTTCCCTGAGTCCGGAACGAACTGATGAGATACCCTAATCCTTGCCCATTGCAGGTTTATGTCGGAAAAGGTTCCATTCAAGTGGGAGTATCTTCCATGCCCATAATGAGGCTATAAACTTGGGCAGGCATAGGAATTTACATTCGATAGGCTTTTCACTAGCCCAAACAGAGGCTAACACCTCAGAAGGTAGAGCTACTTCGCCCCTTCCTAAAATGTTAGGTGTTTATGCCCCTTTTATATATGTGGAAGAGAATCTAATGCATATCCATGTGCACAGTGTGTGTAGAGGAACAACTTACCTTTTATGAATTAACAAATTTCAAAAATAATAAAAACCCTATCCTAAATTCCTTAAAAAATAATGATACAAATGGAACAAGGGTGTTAATAAAAAATATGAACAATATATACCAAAATTTTCCATATAAATAAAAAAATTCATTTTTTGAAAATATCAGGAATTATAGTTAAATACCGATTGAAACCAAATTAATCAAAATTTTGTCAAAACGTAATTAATTTTAAGCCTGACTCTCTAACTTGTCCCCAGCGGAGTTACCAAGTTGTCGCAACATGGCCCTAATACGAATCTTGACTGGCCTGACTTAAAATGAAGAATGTATCCATTGTTTCTATATAAATATCTATATATAATTATTTTCTTTTATTTCTAGGAGCCTATATCACAATTATTATTCTTTATTTTTTGTACCTGTAGACTAAGTTGTCGAGATGAATCGCTCACTTGACTTCTCTGAATAGTCATTACGAAATGACCATTTTTTTTTGGAGTCGCCACCAATTTGTTTTGGCCAAGTGAGATTGGACACCTGTCAGAGTTTATATTTTAAAGATTCGAGGTTTGCACTCATACCGGAGATCACTTCAAAGGGTTCGAAAGTCGATTATAATCACAAGTAAGGATCAACCTTCTTGTGATGCTCGACAATTGGTACCTTATTAATCATGTGTTAAAATAAATTTGATTTTTATTTAATTTTAATACTCAATATTTAATTATAATTCTCATAATCTTTTATTAAACAAATTTATTATTATTCTGAGGAAAGTCGGGTTTTATTACATTTTGAAATCACAAAATTATTCATACCCTTCCGGGGAACTAAGTAGACAAGAATTCTCTATTGTATCTCGTTAGAGAACCATGCGAAATACGAAAGGTTTTATATTTTAAATAAAAAATCCTGACTTTTTATTTGTAAAGGGTATCCCACTATTAAAATAATCTGTAAAATTCCTCACATATTCTGGTAGGAATCATATGACCTATTTGATGGACCCATTCTTAATATGTACTTTCGATATGAAAGTATCCTAATACTCATATAGGATTCGGTTCTACTGTAAAATTATGAAAATACCTTTAAGGTATACTTTCAACATGAAAGTATCTCAGTAACCCTTAAAAGACTCAAAAATGATTGAAAAAAAAGGTGAACCTATCCTCAATATGCATTTTCGACCTAAAAGCATATCACCAAAAAAATTATCAAAATGCCCTTAAGGTATACTTTCAACATGAAAGTTTCTCGATAACCCTAGTGGACCTTAGAATGATCTACGAAGGCTATACTAATCCTAAAAGTTCACCTTCAACATAAAAGCATCCCTTGGAAAAAAATTACTTAAATGCCCCTAAGGTATACCTTCGATGTGAGAGTATTTCGGTAACCTTAATGGACCTTAAAATGATTTAAGAAGGCTAAAGTAGTCCTAAAAATTAACCTTCAGCATAGAATCATCTCAGTGACTAAAATTACCAAAATGCCCCTAAGGTATACCTTCGACGTGAAAGTACCCTAATAACACTAATTGACCTTAAAATGATCTTGGAAGGCTAAACCAATCCTAGATATTCACCTTTGGCGTAAAAGCATCTCGGTGAGCAAAATTATCAAAATGCCCATAAGATATACCTTCGACGTGCAAGTATCTCAGTAACCCTAATGGACCTTAAAATAACCTTAGAAGGATAAATAAATCCTAAACATTCACTTTTGGCATAAAAGCATCTCGATAAGAAAAATTATCAAAATACCCTTTAGGGTATACCTTTGACATGAAAGTATTTCGATAATCCTAATGGACCTTAAAATGACCTAAAATGATGAAAAATAGATGAATTTAGTCTAAATGAAAAATCTAAAAGTTTAAGTTTGACTTAAAATGCAAAGTTTGCAATCAAGCCCTTAAATTCTTGAAAATTGCATTTCGCATCCTTTGGAAGACTGAATAAATATAAAAAGTTTTGAAAATTTTATATCCCTATGGAAGGCCATAGAAATAATTGAAATCTTTAAAACTAGTAAAACATCTGTTTTGCCTCATAAGTATGAAAATTTGCTATTTAGTCCTTACACTTTTTTAAATTTTCATTTTAGTCCCTATACAATAAAATAACCTCAAAATCATAAAAAATCATTTGAAATTATGCATGAAAATACAGCCAATATATCCAAAAGATTCGACCAAATACCTTGCCCTAAAAAAATTTCTACAATTTACAAAATAACCCTTACACTTTGTAAAATTGCAAAATGCCCCCTATAGTGTGAAAAATACCTAAAGCATGATATGAAATACCCAAAATTAGTTTCCAAGTTATCCATGAATCTTTCGGTCAAATCCCTTGACCATAAAACAAAAACTTTCTATTATTTACAAACTAGTCCCTAAACTTTCTTAAAATTACAAATTAGCCCCTACATGATTAAAATGTAAAAATAAACTTCAAATAAATCAAAATAATCACAAAAATCATGTAAAAAATCACAAGTAAGATTCGATCACTTCTTTTTTCCCCTAGAATAAATTTCTCAATATTTACACAAAAGTCTTTAAACTTTTTTAAAATTACAAAAAGACCCCCAAATTAAAAAAATGTATTTTAACTTGATAAATGCATAAAATACGCTCCTAAGGATGCATGTATGCTTTGGTTAAGCATATAGGTCTAAAAAATATTTTGTTTTTTTATATATTTTTATATTATTTTATTATTATTATTTTTTTTTACAAATTAGCCTTTAAGCTTTTTATATTTACAAAATGACCACAAAAAAACATATATACAAGCATGAATTTCAGCCAATACCTAAACAATCTACCAATCAAGTTTTTTTACTTATTTAACACAAATTAGCACCATTATCTGATAAAATTACAAAAATAAACACTAAAAAAACATGTGAACATATATATGACAAACACAACACCAAAACCAACATCATATCAACATAAACATGATTCATGAAGAAAAAT
>JBBYHM010396886.1:2661-13767 GCA_038381775.1 Adansonia rubrostipa | reverse complement strand
ATACGCCAAAACTATTTTCATTCGAGATAAAGTATTTAACGACAGAATATTTCATCGAAAATAATATTTTCGACCCATTTGAAATATTTTTGCCTGGCCGACTATTCAATTTGAAATAATATTTCTGATGGAAACATAGATGAGGGAGGGAAATTTCCCCTCCACTCCATTGGAAATAATTTGAATTCCGTCGGAAATTACTTGGCAATAAAAACCTCCCACGTCCCTTTCCCTCCCCATGTCTGCATGTCCTTAACCCTTAAACCCTCAAATTCTCTATTTTAGACATTTTGTTCAGCTACTAAAGGGTTTTAATGTATTATTTTGACAAGTTTTCATTTAATTTGTTTGATTATTTGGCATTTAATGTTGCTTCTAGCTGAGTTTTTACATTTTTACAGGTTTATTCAGTATTTATAGGAGCTTAGTGTTGGTTTTCACTGGTTCTCTCCTCATTTTAGGGATTCTAAATTTCTTACATAAATTTTATTTTGTATAATTGTTAATTAGGCAATATAATATAAATTGTTTATAAAATATGTAATAGAATTGTGAAATTATTTGTTTGTTTAAAATTTTTTGCAAATAAAATTGTTTATATTTGTTTTGTACTAATTAATGCAGTTGTATTATAGTTAATTGAAATAATTATTTGGTAATCTTTAATAATTTTTGTATTATAATTGGTTAATTATTTAATACATATAATTGTTGATGTTATAAAAGTAACAAATTGCTTATACAATAATGAATATAATTTAAATAATCAAATTAATTATTTTATTAATATAATTGTTTTGTGTTGTCATTGTCTAATTGTATCATAAATGTTAAATAAATTTGTATAATTGTATTAATTATGTTTAATATAATTGTAGAATAATTAATAATTAATGTATGTAATTGTAGTTATTTAAAATAATTATTTGGTAATTTTTTTAATTATTTATGTAAATACTTCATATTTGTTTGCATAATAATACTAATATTATTAAATACCATAACGTTGCCAATTAACTATTTATGTTTTATTAATAATATCAGCTCCGGCATTCTGTATATTTCCAACGGAACCTATACAACTCCAAGTATCGTAAATGAGATAATCTTCCTTAAACTATTTATATTAAAAAGTAGGAAAATTCTACTAAACTAAATTAAAAGCCTCTTTAATTTGAAAGAATGAAATGATCTTTCAATCATTTTGCTTTTCTTTTCGTTTCTTTTCAACTTTAGGATGAGATTAACTTTTTGCAAGTATCATGTGTTGCATGTTTAATGCTTACGTCATATATTATAATAAATAAATTATCGCTTATCTCTAAAAATATACATAACTAAAATAAAATACATGTTAGTATAAATAAATATTGATGGAGAAAAATTTTATAAACGGTTTAAGAAATTTTGTCACATATTTTATTGTTTTTATATAAATTTATTAATTTATTAATTATATTTTATGGGATATGTGACTATTTTTTAATCTGATTTTTGAAAATTTCAAACTTCACTATGATGAATGGATAGTTTATAAGAAAAAATAGTTGATTATACAAAACTAAACAATGTTTTCAAATGATTATACTTAAATTAAAAAGTTAATATATTAAAATAATAAAATCTATATGCATGGATTTGTTCAAGGATCAATCCCAAGCTTTGAAAAAGATGTTTATAGATTTGAGCCAGCTCGATTTTAATTTGAATAAAAAGACTTAAAAAAATTCGAACGATAACTTGGCACATAAACTTGTATAAAAAAAAAAACAAATAAAATGAAACCAAAAGAATACTACATAACATCTAAACCTTATTCTTCTACGAATGAATGCGATAACTTTTCTTTAAAACTATTTTTATTTAATACTATAAGCATGCATAATTTTTTTTTTCTTTTTTGGGGAATTGGCACGCATCAAAAGTTAAAACAACGTCAAGAGGTTATTGGAATTTTCTTGAAAAGGAGGTGATGTTTAGGTGTAAATTAATTAGATTAGATCACGTCGAGTTAAGTTTAAATAAAATTTAAAAGGTTAATATACAATTTAATTCAATAAATTTAAAAAAATTTATATTTATAGTTTAAAATAAATTAAACTATTAAATATATTTTTATTGTTAATATATATATATATACATATAATAAAATAAAAGCTTAGCTGGCAAAATCAGGGGGGTGATGATTGGATGGGAAATGGATTTTTCTTAGAAAGGATGTGATGTGTTCCCAATTCCATCCCCATTAATATTAATATATGATGGGAATTTCATTCCCTATTGCATTAGCACATGGCATGATTCCATTCGCTTCAATCTTCTTCTAACTTTATTTAATTATAATTATTATAATTATATTTAAATTATTATATATTTATATAAATTTTAATATTAATAATTTATATTTATATTATATTATATTATATTTTAATTATTTTTATATTATATATTTATATTATATTTAATATTATCAAATTTATTTATTTATTTTTCTTCCTTTGGATATCACATGGCCATCAGTATCCATACCCCACCAACCTTTAACTAACTTGTGTTTTATTACTATTATTATTATTAGAAGATTGGTTTACCTACTTACCTCCCTCACATCTCACGTCACATGCTCTCTCTCCTCCAATCAATCAAAGATGCTTAAATTCCATTTTACTGCAGATATTATTCATTATTATTATTATAATATAAAAAAATTAAAAGGCCTAACTTATCGTGATTGCAATGTCCTTGACTTTCTATAAATAATTTTTTTTTAAAAAATCCATTAGTCTACAAATACATCGTATATGTATAGTACTCAGGTATTCCATTGACTGTCAGCATACGCTTCATGTATATATAGCCGGTAAGACTCTGTAGTATGGGAACTTCACGTGAGCACAGTTTTGAGTCTTTGGGTGACAGTAGAAAAGTTAATAATTAAGTCACCTTACTTTTATTTTACATAATCAATTTTTTTTTGATGATTTTTTATTCAACTCCGAATTTGAATTCAAAATAGTGAATATTTTATATGAATAAAATTTAAATTCGAATCAATTATTTGAATTAATAATTTATTTGAACGGAGAAAAAAGAAAGCTACGGGATGCCAATGTAGCTAGCATTTAGACTTAGATCTACCCAAACTTTTCTAATTCACGTCAAGGTTCCTCATCTATCCAACTGTTGTTGGGTCGTTTTTTATATCAAATAAATCTCTTTGGAAACTAATTTAATGTAGCCAATATCTCCTCTTTTGCAGCACTCTTTGATCTCCGATAAGTTAAGGATACAATATAAATATAAAACAAAAATAATTAATATATAATGTATACGATATCACTATATGAGTTTATCAAAATATATAAATAGTATAAATAATATATATAAAAGTAAATTGTTAATATGTTAATATATATAATACATAATATAATATTTTAAATTTAATTATATAAAAATTGATATGAATATATATATATATATATATATATATATACAAATTATCGAATCTAACCTCATATACAAATAATATAATCAGACGGCTGACAATAAATTTTAAATAATTAGCGAATGTATTTTTCTTCCTATGCTACCCACTCTTTCCTATAATTTATTTATTTATACACACGTATGAATTACTCTTCGGATTGACTAATTGGTATAAATTTCACATTTTTCATCTAATTTTGACTCTTTCAACTTTTATGACATTCGAATTTCCAACTAAAGTATTTCTTTATACCCAAGATTTATGCACGTAATATTAAGTGTATTTGTCCCATATTTAAAGAATTTGACATAATTTATTTTCGTAAAATTAATTTAAAGTCCATAAGATTCTGAATATTAAAGTCATGTGAATTTAAACAAAAAAAGAGTTGAATGTCTTTGAGTTTAAATCATTTTAAGTTTGAATGTTTAATTTTTTATTTTGTTAAAGTAGGTTGGGATGAGTACAAATTGAAGCTAATTGGAATAGAATTACCAACTTTCAACTTAATTGTGGGATGGTTTGTGTTGATTCAGCTGAATATGTTCCTCAATGTCCATTAATTAGTGTACACATGGAGGATGCCTTGCCTAGCTTTTTATAATTGGGATTGAAAATTAATGCAAAAATAGTTTTAGAATAAGCTTATTGATTTTCTGATAATACCTAACAATTTATGCAAGCAACTTTATTTTATAGTGTTATATTTTTATTTAAAATATTTTATATTTATATAAATTTTAATACGTTAATAATTTATATTTGATAAATTTTAAAATATTTATATATTTATATTTTGATTGTATTATTTTTTATATAATATTTTAATTTATTTTATAATTTAATTATATTTTTATATTATATTTGTATTACGTATATTATTAAATATATTAATAATCCTTGCCAACCTAACCCACCGAAATTTTTGGTTGCATTGATCTGATTATTAGGTTGACTGCCTTTTCCTTTTCCTTTTATTTTTTTATTTTTTATTTATTTTAGGGGCTGTCATGGCTGGTCCAGTCGGGTAGGTTGCAGACTCATCCCCACTTTCCCGCACCAACTTAAGAAACAATTCTTTTCGGTGGCGATTAGAATAAGGTAATTTATGTATTTATATTATTTATATATATTATATTATATTTAAAATATTATTTATTTTTATTTATTTTTAAAAGTTAATAATTTATAATATAAATTCAATTGTAACTTGTTTGTGTAATATTATATTGTAATTTAATTATTTTTTTTTACATTTTATTTATAATTTCTTCCTAAATTTCACTATCCCACTTGTCTCTTCTTAAAGAAAAGTAACGATTTCTTTGGGTAATTTCAAGGAGAAAAGATTTAAATATTTTAAATGTTAATTTTAAAATAAATTTGATAATTTATTTATACATATTGTATCTCATGCTTTATTATAAAATTAAAAAAATTCTACAAATGATACTTAAAAGGTAATATATATTTTATTTATTTATTTTTATTTTTTAAATATTTTATATAAGATACGTATTATTTTACTAATTTTTTTATAAATTTTTTTATCATCAATATATAAAATAATTATCTATCAATTAAATATAAACGTAATAAAATTATTAAATATATTATAAATTTTAAATTCAAATACTATACATATATTCAATATTTCATATTAATTGTATTTTTCAAAATTTTTATTTTATATGCAAAGGAAAAATACCGTATAAAGAAATTAACAATCTTTTTTCCTTTTTCTTCATTCTTTTTAAAGAAATTGTTCTTCCCAACGCATCTTTTGCGGGAGGTAATGTCAATTCTCGGTCTAACCCTTAAAACGCACTTGCGCTTGTTTCCTTTACCGCTCTGCGTTAAAATAATATATTTTAATTTAAAATTTAATGTAATTAATTATTTTTAATTGATAATATTTAATAAATTTAAATTTAAATTTTATCATTTATAATTTTTATTTTATTTATTTTTAGATTAAAATAATATATGCTCGTATTGTATTTATAATTTTTTATATATTATAATTGTGTAAAAATATTATATATTTGAATTTAGATTTTAGTTTAATTAGTTTAGTAATTATTTTTAAGAAGTGGTATTTGATACATTAGGTTTAAATTTTAACACTTGTAACTTTTATTTTATTTATCTCCAGTGTTGTTTAAACAAAAAATTATATAGTTATATAAAATTTGATATACTGATAATTTATATTATATAAATATTATTACTATTTATTTATATTATTTTTATATTATATCATATTTTAAATAATTTTTTTTATTGTTTTATTATCTTATCTAAAATTGCTAAATGTATTATTCTATAATCAAACTCGGCTTAAACACGCATGCCAGCCATTGCCAGCCTAAACAAACTGATAATGACTTGCAATTTGAAGCAGTCACATTCACATTCACATGGATATCTCTTAAACCTCACATTTCATGCCAAAGGTTGCATTGCATGTTGACATGAATACCTACCTTATAATTATAATAAAATTAACACCCGTCATCTCTATTTTTTTTTCTTTTTCATAAACATGCCTAAATAAACACTTAAATAAATAAATTTAATTGACCCATTGGTTGGGGTACACAACAGATAATTTAATTTCTTTCCTCTTTCCTCTTCCCTTTTACCCTTTTTTATTTACGAAATTTTCAACTACTTAGGTGCTTTAATCTCGAGATGTGTAGGCATTAAGCATTTATCTATGAGGAGGTACCAAAATATGGACAAAACCCAAATGCAAAATCACTTCATTTTATACAAATAACTAATAATTATAGCATAGTTTTTGATAAATAATTGAAAACTTTAATTAATTTCTATGATACAACTTTAATCACTAACAATTTCAAATTAAAAAAAAAAAAAGCAAAAATTGAGACAACCAATGAAGTCTGAAAAAGGAGAAATGATGAGCATGAGATCATTAGCTGCTGCCTCTCCCCTTTTTGGGAAAAAAATGAATTCTCGTGATTTGTGATAGAAAAGTGGAAATAAGGAGAGGTTTGAAAAGTGAAGCTAATCGAAAGAAAATAAAAAAGAAGAAAGAAAGATTGTCCTTCTCTTGCAGGTATCAAATACCCTAAAAAAAAAATTATTCCTTTATTTATCTTCCAAAAACTGGTTTATGTTTCCATGTGTTCCCGCTGTTACATCATTTGTGACTGTGTTACAGCCATTATATAAAGCTTGATTGTGACTACCAAACTTTGCTCTGTAAGATTAAAATAGCAATTGCATGCCTATAAAATTATAAATTTAAAATTTAATTTAATTATTTTATACAATTATAAAATTCAAAATTTCTGTAACTTCTATAAAAAATTTTCATGATTTTAATTTTCTTAGGGGTAACATTTAAGTAGTTATGGGTCCATTTGGATGATTTCTTTCAACAGAGATGCCGTGTCCAGAGAACAAATAAAACAATTCAAGAGAATACAAAAGAATTGAATGAATTTAGCAGAGAGAGAGAGAGAGCAGAAGAGAACAATGGTGTGCTTTTATACCCTTCTAGCGAACATCTTGTTTTGCAATTAGCATGGATTACGAAGGCACGTAAAAAGATTGTAATTAAGCATTTATCTCAAACTTCTAAATGAAGGAAGAAAAAAGAAAAGAAAAAAATTGAGCCTACGACTCCAAATTTGTACGATATCTATAGAACCCATTTGCATTTTGACAGTTCCTACATATTTCACCTGTTTGAAAACCTAATTGCCAACACAAACAGACTGCTTTTGATACCATAGCTTGTCCAAGAAACTGGAAATTGTTGTTATCTAGCTTTGCTTTAGACTCGGCGGAGTTTGAGTTTGAGTTCGGGTTCTTGCCAGCTGAACTAATCCCGATTGAAAGCTCCAAATTTAACTCTTGCCCATTAATTGCATGCTTCTTCTCGAGTAGCTGCTGTTGTTCTTCATCTGTCGTCATGCCACTGCTGCTGGTGGTGGTACAGTTGCCATCTTCAAGGGACTCTGTCTTGGCCTTGAATTGAAATTCATTGAAATCCAGAGGTGGCTTTTTAATAAAATTGGATTTGGAGACTCTGGCTGAGTTTCTGAAATTCAATTCGGTGGCTTCAATGGTGTTGTTCGTATTGGGAGCTTCATTCAAAGGACGATGAGTTTGGGGATCGATTCCTCTACTTATAAGCTTTCTTTTGATGTGTGTGTTCCAGTAGTTCTTGATCTCATTATCTGTTCTTCCTGGTAATCTTCCTGCAATTAAAGCCCATCTACCAATAGATTGAAAGAAAATGAAATCTGTCAGATAATCATGAAATTGAAAATTTTTTTCTTGGAAAAAAAAAATCTTTCTGCTAAAAGAACTCACTTGTTTCCAAGTAAACTGTGAAGCTTGATGATAAGCTCATCCTCTTCTTCAGTGAAATTTCCTCTCTTAAGATCAGGTCTCAAGTAGTTTATCCATCTCAATCTACAACTCTTGCCACATCTAAGCAGCCCTGCAAAAAACATAATTCAAGAAACCAAATTGCTAACCAAGAAAAAAACAACAAATAGAAGGAGAAAAAAAAAAGAAAAAGAAACCAAATTGGTAAATTTAAGTTAACGGGGTTATTACCAGCAGCTTTCGGGAGGGAACGCCAGCAACCTTCATCATGAACACGGATGTAGTCAATGAGACGCTGGTCTTCTTCTTTGGTCCAAGCACCTTTGTTGGTATGTGCTTGTTCACAGCAAGGTGATCGTCCCATGGAATTTGTTGAAAAATCAAATTCAAAATTTCCTAGTTGAATCAAAACTAGGTATTAGATTGAATAGATTTGGAACAAACTAGTCTTAGTAGTAGGAAAAATGGGATAAAGCTAAGGGTTGTGTAAATATTTACAGGTGGTTATGCTGTAAAGTGATGGGGAAGATGTTATAATTATTTGAGAGGGAGAAAGGGGCGGTAGGGGGGGGGGAGGAGGCAAATAGGCAAACGACTCGATGTTTATAAGGAGGGGAGTGGGCAGGGGAGGATGAGATTTGACCGAGTTTGATAAGAAAGACAAGTGGTTTGGAGATAAGGAGGGGGCTAGATTTGGTAGGTGGCTCTACTTTGACGTCAGATTCATCTTTTTTAGCCTGTCCTTTTTTGCCTTTTTCTTTTCTTGGTTTTATATGTGGACCAACTTCTCGTTAATATTTTCGAAATCCAAAAGCTTCCAATATCCTAGCTGTTTCTTTCTACACGTCAACACACTGTATAATTTTAAATATATTTACATAACTATAATATATATATATATATATAAAGTATTAAATATATAATATAATATAATATAAATTATTAAATTTTTTTGTATGAATCAACAATGCTTGAATGAGGAGCTCATAAAAGGGAAAAGAGAGGTAAAGGGGGAAAGAGATGATCCTCCGATAGGTATTTTAATATTTAAGTCAATTTTTAGTGAAAGAGAGACAAAGTAACAATAAGGTTCTTGAAGCCTTACTTAGGATATTTATATCTTTAAATACTACGTGTTGGATGGCCAAGTGTCATGTGAAGGAATTGTCTGATTCTATGGCAAGATGCAACCAGGTATTTTTGTACCTAAAGGGCGTGCTTGAGATACCTTGATCGAGATAAAGGAATAGCGAGTTGTTTAGAAATATTAGAAGCTCAATTGATAGGACGTATGACCTATTTTGAGTTGTCAGGTGATATGATTATCCTTAGCCAGTTAAGTGTTGTAATTGACGTAATCATCTTTCAATCTATTAAATGCTCATCAAGTGCTATGTCATCGACTCTCTTGTTAGGTTTTGGTTGACTAGGTCCTCTTATTAGGCTTTGGCCAAGGGTTAGTGCAACATAGCCTTTTTGTTGGGCGTTGGTAAAGGTTGGATTAATTTGAATATATTTTAAAAATTTATAAAATATGAACTATTAATATATTAAAATATAATTAAATATAAAATATTTTAAATACGATTATAACATTATAAAAATATAAAAACTATCAAATCTATCTCATCTCATCATTCTCACCTTCAATTCATTGTCATGCCATACAACAATTGATATTTTTTACATTTTCCAACTTGAAATTTTTAGCTCATCCAGACTTTTTTGTTCCAGGTTAAAAAAATCATATCAAAAACTTAAATGGACGAAAGACACGATTATCGATTCAGTTGATTTAATTTAAGTAATTTTAATGCTAAATAATTAATAAAAATATATATTTGATTTAATTATCTAATTTTCAATGTAAAATTGGCTTGTTGTTAATAGATATAAACAACAAGGTGTGTATGGTTTTAATGCATATTCACATGTATCAAGAATAATAAGCATCGGACGTTAATAGTGATAGCTGCCATTAACAAGATTGAAAACATCAAATGAATGCTAAGATAGCTTTTTAGAGCTAAAATTTAGACACGAACAATCCAAGAGGTTTGTAGTTCTGAGTCAGGAAAAAAGACCATTGTAAGGGTACTCAGATGTCTGAGATACATCCCAAGTTATGGACTAGAGTGGAGTAGCAGCTGAGATTTTATCAATGGGATTGGTAATCCCTAATGGTGCCTAGAGTGGCATGAATCCTAGAAGAAATCCATTAGGTTGTAAATGAATTTTCTAAATGAAAGTGAAAGCTTATGGAGGTATTGATATACATAAAGCTTGGCTTGTTGTTAATAGATATAAAAAACAAGGTGTGTATAGTTTTGATACGTTTTTACATGTATTAAGAATAACATCTATATGGGCATTAATAGCAATTGTTTCCATTAACAAGATCGAAAACATCAAATGGATGTTAACATAGCTTTCTTGAGCTAAAATTAGATACTCGAACAACCAATGAGGTTTGCAGTTTTAAGTCAGGAAATGAAGGCTATTGTAAATGTACTTAGATGTCTAAGACACACCTCAAGTTATAGACTCCATTATACGAGATATCCAGCTATAATTAAAGGATATAATGATGCAAATTGGATGTTGGATACTAAGACTTAAGATCCACTAGTGGAGTTTTCTTTACTATTAGATGAGTTGCAGTATCTTGGAAGTCTTTTAAACAAACATGCATAGCCAGATATACAATAGAATTTCAGTTTAGAGCTTAATCTAAAGCTAGAGAAGAAGCATAATGGCTTCAAAAATTTT
The DNA here is from genome assembly GCA_038381775.1 of Adansonia rubrostipa. NCBI lineage: Eukaryota > Viridiplantae > Streptophyta > Magnoliopsida > Malvales > Malvaceae > Adansonia > Adansonia rubrostipa. Next base: position 3,143 of record JBBYHM010396886.1, on the reverse strand, counting down.
TTTAGAAGATATTTCAAATTGGCTGAGACTTGTTTCGACACTATGTATATATTGTAATAACCAATCTGCAATTGGTAAGGACACAAAGTTGTTTGGATAATTGTAAGTCTTGATATATTCGTCAAAAATATACAACCACAAGATAATAACTCTCAAATGAGATTATCACTTTTGATTGTGCAAAAATCAAAGTCTAATATTGCAGATTCACTTATGAAATATTTAATAAGAGAGTAAGTCTGTAAATCATCGAAGAGAATGAGACTCAAGCCTATATATTAAAAGTTACATAATGACAAACCAATCTAGTTAACTGGAGATCCCAAGATCTAGGTTCAAAGGGACAGCCAAGTTATGTTAAAATGAGCACTAAAAGACTTAAATACTCTTTCCTTTCCTAAGGTGAATCATTGCTGCCACCAAAAAGGAGTTAGGTTAAGTTATGCTTTTAATGATCCTTATAGCTTAAGGAAATAAAGTGG
>JBBYHM010396885.1:0-155481 GCA_038381775.1 Adansonia rubrostipa | reverse complement strand
ATGCACATAGCTATAGGTTAAACAAGTTGAATGTGCCCATATTTATATACATATATTAGTACTTTTAATTTCTTTGTTTACTTGATATTTACTCAGTGCTTCTACATGTTTTGTAATTTTCAGTATTGATTTTTCTCGTATTTATCATATTTACATATTGTTTAGTGATTAATTATATTCATATTCGAATTTTTTTATGTGATCGGGTTTATTATTTAATTTTTAAGTTTTATACGATTTAACTTGTGTTTGAAAACAAATTTGAAAAAATCATAATTAAAGTCGATCCTATTATCATTGGATAATAGATGGTAGAACCGACTATCGGTAATGCAAGTGCGCCTGTAGTGCAATTACCTCAACATGCTACGTATGGTGAGAGACTCGAGAAGTTCAACAGTGTGAACTTCAAATGTTGGCACCATGAGATGTTGATTAATTTAATCACTCTGGATCTAAATCGGGTGGAGACCCTGATTTTTAAAGAAGGAAAACCAAATAATATCGAGGTGGCCTCGGTGGATGCATGGAAATATTCGGATTTCCTATGCAAAAGTTGTATCCTTAATGGACTAGATAACACGTTATACGTGCATAGTCCGATAAAAATAGTGAGAGAGCTATGGGAGTCATTGGACAAAAAGTACAAAATCGATGATGCTGACATGAAAAAATCTGTAGTTAGTCAATTTTTGAACTTTGGGATGGTGGACTCAAAAACTGTGATTCGATTAAGAATTGAGGAGGATATTCTTGATTTGGATAAGAAGGATGGTGTTCAAACTACGAATGCCGAGGCAAATATTATAGAACATTTGCAAACGAGGAAACAAGTTGTTTCCAACTTTTCCCAAGGCAATAAGAGAGCAGGTGTCAATAAATGGAACAATCCCAGACACCGTGCTAAAGATTGTTGTCAGAACAAAATTAAAAAAGCTCAAGGCAACCTAAATGTTGACAATGAGATTTAGCTTGTGGCTGTTGTGACAGAAGTGAATATGGCGAAAAATTCGATGACTTGGTGGGTTGATACCGGTGCCACTTGTCACGTGTGTTCTGATAGGAAGAGTTTTTTCGAGTATAAAGAAACTGCCCATGAAGAGCAATTATTTATGGGAATCTCTTTGGTAAGTAAAATACAAGGCCGTGGGAATGTGGTGCTTAAAATGACCTTCGGAAAAGAATTAACCTTGAATAATGTGGTTCATGTTCTTGAAATTCATAAGAATTTGGTATTCGACTTTTTCCTGAGCATGAACGGATTTAGGTTGGTCTTTGAGTCTAACCAATTTGTACTCACTAAAAGTAAGATGTTTGTAGATAGAGGTTATCTACATGATGGGCTTTTTAAGCTCAACGTAATGGGTGTTGTAACAAAGAACGATAAGAGAAATAAAATGAGTTCTTCAGCTTATTTGCTTGAGTCTTCTAATCTATGGCATGCTAGATTAGGCCATGTGAATTATAAAACCTTGTAAAGGATTAGCAATTTGGACTTGCTTCCGAAAATTCAGACCGATAAAAATTACAAGTGTGAGACTTGTGTGGAATCCAAATTTGCTAAGGCTCCTTTCTATTCAATAGAAAGACAGAGTGAACCTCTAGATCTAATTCACACAGATATCTGTGACTTAAAGTTCGTGCAAACTAGAGGTGGTAAAAAGTATTTCATTACTTTTATAGATGATTGTACGAGGTATTGTTACGTCTATTTGCTAAGAAGCAAAGACGAGGCCTTAGCAGCAGTTAAACTCTTTAAAACCGAGGTTGAAAATGAACTAAGCAAAAGGATTAAGGAAATAAGAAGTGATAGAGGTGGTGAATATGATGCATCGTTTAATGAGTTCTGCGCAGAACATGGAATTATCCATCAAACCACCGCTTCTTATTCAGCTCAACAAAACGGTATTGCGGAGTGTAAAAACTGTACGTTGAAAGATCTGATGAATGCTTTGTTGATAAGCTCGGGGTTACCACAGAACTTATGGGGGGGAGCCATTTTAACAGCCAACTATATATTAAATAAAATACCTCATAAGAAATCAGATAGGACACCGTATGAGTTATGGAAGGGTCAGAAACCTTCCTATAAACACATGAAAGTATGGGGGTGTCTTGCTAAGGTAGCAATTCCTTCACCTAAAAAGGTCAAGATCGGACCTAAAATTGTAGATTGTGTATTCATTGGATATGCAAATAATAGTGCGGCTTATTGTTTTCTTGTGTATAAGTCAGATATTCTTGAGATTCACGTTAATACGATTATTAAATCGATGAATACTTTATTTTTTGAAGATGTATTTCCCTACAAGAGAACACAAGAAAATAAGACTACGAAAAGAGCCCATGAGGACTTAAGTAGTGATCCACAAGTGGATGAGGAGGAATAAATAAAACCCCGAAGAAGTAAACGGACTAAAGTTCTGACTACTTATGGTCCAGATTTTCTAACGTATTTGTTAGAAAATGAACCTCAAATGTTTAAAGATGCTACATCATCTCTAGAAACACCATTCTAGAAAGAGGCCGTTAACAATGAAATAGAATCCATCATGCAAAATCATACATGGGAACTGGTGGATCTTCCTCAAGGGCATAAGCCGTTGGGATCCAAATGGATATTTAAGAGAAAGATGAAGGTAGATGGATCTATAGACAAGTATAAAGCTCGACTTGTAATAAAAGGGTACAAGGAAAAGGAAGGGCTTGATTACTTCGATACATACTCACCAGTTACGAGGATAACATCCATTCGAATGTTAGTAGCTATTGCAGCTCTTAACAATCTTGAGATACACTAAATGGATGTTAAGACTGCTTTCCTGAATAGAGAATTAGATGAAGAAATCTATATAGAACAACCCGAAGGGTTTATAGTTCCAGGTCAGGAAAAGAAGAGGTGTAGGCTTGTTAAATCACTATATGGTTTAAAGCAAGCACCAAAACAATGGCATCAAAAATTTAACAAAACAATGTTGTCACAAGGGTTTTGCATTAATGAATACGATAAATGTGTATACATAAAGTATACGGATAAAGGATATGTCATTGTTTGTCTATACGTAGATGATATTTTGATCTTAGGCAATAATGATGAGATTATTAAAGCTACCAAATCATGGTTGACCAGTAAGTTTGATATGAAAGACATGGGTGTAGCAGATGTGATTTTAGGAATTAAAATTTCTAAATCACAAGATGGCTTGGTATTAACTCAAGATCATTATGTGAACAAGATCCTTGAGAGATTTAATAAGAATGATACTAATATTGCTAAAACACCCGTAGATGTAAATTTACATCTAAGGAAAAATACTGGTGACGCAATATCTTAGGTTAAGTATTCGCGCTTAATTGGTAGCTTAATGTATATGATGAATTGTACAAGATCGAACATAGTCTATTCAGTAAGTAAACTGAATAGATTTACGAGTAATCCAGGACAAGATCACTGGAAAGTGATCATGAGAGTACTCAGATATTTGAGATACACCTCAAATTATGGACTGCACTACACGAGATATCTGGCTGTACTAAAAGGATACAGTGATGCAAATTGGATATCGAATACTAAAGACTCAAAATCCACTAGCGGATTTGTTTTTACTATCGGAGGAGCTGTAGTGTCTTGGAAATCTTCTAAACAAAGGTGTATAGCCAGATCCACGATGTAATCTGAGTTTATTGCTTTAGATAAAGCTGGAAAAGACGCAGAGTTGCTTTAAAATTTTTTAGAAGGTATTCCATGTTGGTCGAAACCTGTGCCGACAATATGTATACATTGCGATAGCCAATCTGCAATTGGTAGGGCACAGAGTTGTTTATATAGGTTCAAAGGGACAATCGAATTATGTTAACTTAGTGAAAGTACTGAAAGAGTTAAACACTCTTACCCATTCCTATAGTGAATCAGTGCTGCCTGCAAAGGTGTTAAGTTAAGCTATGCTTTTAATGATTCTTATGGCTTGATAAAATCAAGTAGGGTATTGCAGGATACTCTTGATAAGAAATCACCTATATGAGTGTGAAACATGGCCATTTCTATGAGAATTAATAAGGCTAAATTCTCTAGAGCACTCTCTGAAACCAGGACGTGTTCGGGGCCAAAATGAACACAACCGTTAGAACCAGGGGTGTTCGAAGAGGGATTGTGTGACACCTGTTGCCTTGGTTTACAATAAAGGCTGAATAGTTCAAGACATCAAGTTCACTAGTTAGCCAAGTAAATCTGATAGTTGTCGCTATGGAAGGTTCAAAGCCAAAAGCTACCTATCCTGATGCAATAACTCTTCAAGTTATTCTCTTTCATATTCTGAGTCACTTTGTCATCTTAGTCGGATAATTTCCATTGTGGGGGATTGTTGGATATCAATAAAGATAATTATGTGTATACACGGTGCATAAATACAATGCACGATTGATATCCGAGGTGAATGAGAAATTATTCTCATAATACCCACTTGAAGAGTAAGAGAATCTAGTTTGGATAAGATAATTTTTATTGGAAATCTAAATTTTAGAATTTAAATTTTGATATTATCTAGATTTTCATAATCTAATTTTAAAATTTAAATTTAAAAATTTAAAAAAGATTTTATCCTTTTTAAATTAAAATTCTGATATTATATAGATTTTCAGAATCTAAATTTAAAATTTAAATTTTAAAAAGATTTTATCCTTCTAAATCTTATCATATTATGTTTTAACACCTATAAATAGGTGAAAAACTAGAGAAGGAAGGACACAACCAAAAATCATCTTCCTCTCTTCTATTCCTCTCTATTCCTCTAGTCATCCGAGAGAGAATTTCATCACCTTTGGTTCGTAGTGTTGCGCTTGTAAGTGCTAATAATCGCAACGTGATCGAGGAGGCCTGGGAGATGTGTTGCAAATGCTGTTGAGCACATTGGTGGCAGGCAATAAACGTCTTAAGGTCAGAGGTTCAACCTTGACTCGATCATGTAACATCCAACGTTTCAAATTTTTTGGTAACACGTTTATTTATTCTATGATTTTTTGATTAGATAATTTAATTTATTCCAGTATCGTTTTAATTGTTTGTTCATTTTGCAGTAGCTCAGAGCTAATAACTTTACCATATTTTTATGCAAATTGAATAAAATAAAAACTCATTATGAACAATATTTCTTAAATAAAAAATTACACCAATAAATACTCAAAGGCAGTACTTTAAGTTTCCTTTTTTCCAACTGGGCTAAGAGCCCTAATTTATCTAATTACTTGCCCAAAATAATTAGAAGCATTAATAAGAGTAAAATATTCAACTTGAAGAAAGATGATCCCTTTGTTATAGACTTAATGGTCAATAAGAAAGAACCTTGTTGTACTAATAAGAGTAAGGTTATTATCGAGGTGAAGACCCGATAATTTTGGATATTAAACTATTATACGACATGTACATGATATGATTAAAGAAAAAGTAATAGCACTGACGATACAGTATAAAATTTCATTCAAAAAATGGCTAGGTTGCTATTAATCAAGTTTCCTCTTTGGTTCAGTCGTCAATTATCAAAGATTTTAGATTAATACAAATTCTAAGGTAACTAGTATTAGCTTATGTAACCCAAATCAAATTATTATTTAATTAATAAAAATTATTTTTATTTAATTTAAATTTAAACTAACTTCTTAAGGAATTTTTTTAAGTATTAATTGAATTGCATTTAATCTAACTACTGCAACACATTCTCAACTTAATTAAAGTTCAAGTCTTGGAATTTTATGTATATCTGTGGGGAAAAATGACGAATTAATTAAACTGATATGCTACATTATGCTATCAAATCATTTTACTTTATTTTATTGTCCATACATCTTCCTAGCATAGCTTTGCGCATAAAGATGTGTGTGTGAAAATCTAGTAATTAGTTGGTGAAATAGGATCCCATAATAATTGGATCAAAGTTCCAAAAAAAAAAAACAAAGGTTAAGCTATCAATGACAAAGGTTGTTGATGTAAGAATTATTGACTACATTTGTTATAAAATATTGTTCACTTTAGAGGTCTAAAAGTAATTTTTACTATTTTGTTATTGGAGAAAAGGAGTCTCGATAAAACAAATGATGACCTTTACCTTATAAAGTCACAGTCTAAACTGCTGGTATGTCTTAGAGCCACTTGGCTTGGACGAGACATAAATAAGTTAATAATACAAATCAATCACTTAATTTAATAATACAAAGTCTTCCTTCATGTTACTAGTATGACTGACAATAATGAACTACTAATTGGATAAAGCCCATGGAACACATATGACATTGCAAAAGAATTGTAAAGAGATACAATTATGAGATTCATATGCATCAAAGCAACGTTTCTAAAATTATTCATACTTATTGTGCTACAAAAATAGGGCATTACCAATGCTCAAAGGCTATCATGTGTTATGCCTTCTAGCTTGTGAAGTAAGCAACCGATCTCATGAGTTGAAGCCATGGGATACTTGGAATGACATATGGGTGCTTGTTTGCGGAAGCAAGTTCATTGAACATGGCTTGTGTGAGAATTCCATTTGGTATTGTCACTAAAGTGTTTATGGATATGTTCTCATGTGCCAGTTGTGTAAGTAGTCCTTTGACTTTTGATATTAGCTCATCCTATATGGAGAATGTCATAATTTGATTCCACTAAGAACAAGTCCATAGTAGATGATGCTAAAAGTAGGGTGGTTTTGGGTATGGCATGAAGCGCACAAAGGTGGATGAGTGATCCGAGAGGATTCACCACTACAAGTGACGTCGGGGACATATCTCTGAAGGAAATTCTTTCTTGGTGATGTCCAACCTCATGTATGCATTGGATTTCAAAAATCATCAAAACATAAACATAAACAGAGTGGAAATAATAAACATAGAAGCAACCAGACTTCCTTATGGATCTTTAAAGAGGGACTTACATGTAGTAAACAATAAAATTTTCATTCAAAATTTAATCATCCGTATGATCGAAGGTGTAAATAACCCATTTTATCTGAGCCATCATCTAGGGCATCAAGGGTCCCTATTCAAGGCTTCATTAGGTCTATTAAAGCAAGCACATATTAGTCATCATTATTCCTAGCTAAGTAAGGTGCCTAGGGAGTCGAAGGTGCATGAAATTCACATTTACATGAGTATATATTGATACACGACCTTTAGGTATTGATATAAGGCTTCCACGTCATCAACATTAAAAAAACTAGCATTTGTGTCAACACCAGATGCCATGTATCAATACAATTGTTGATGGCATAGATACAGAAGGCCTTTGTATCAATACAAAATTAGGTCAAAGTTAAAATTGCTATTTTAGGTAGCCAATATCAATAGAAGCAGTGATGGTATCATCGATACTAGCTTCGTTATATTGATAGATAAAGCAAAAATTCACTCTAAGTATTGATACAGGATCCATAGTTTGATACTTAGGAAAGAAGTTTGTTCCAAGTTTCGATATAAAAAGTAGTTGTACCGATACACCAAGGCTAAAATGCCCAATTAATGCCATTTTCACCCTTTTTCACTGTAACATCAAAACATGAATTTGGACATGACTTTGGCCATAAAAATCATTCAATCTCAAACACAATTTCCTAAAAATCATTTAAACTTCATTTTTGGCTTAAATATTAGGTTTTAACATTTTTGAATGGTCCATTAAGCTTGTTACAAGGGCATTTCATGGTATAATGTGAATAGATGAATGGCAAGCTTGATAGTGCTCATTGTACCAGCCCTTAGATGGTTTGTTTCTACTGCCAACGATATACATCAACTAATGAAATGCTAAAAGGTGCTCTTAAGTCAATGAGTCACCATATTGTCTACTCCAAATGACCTAAATGCCCCATCTTTGCTAGGTTTTTGATAGCTAAGATTGAATCCTATATAAGATATGTTGTGAGCTCAGCCAAAAAAAACTTTTACATATTTACATCAGTGACCATCTAAAAATTTTTTCATTCTCATAGCTCCCTCATTAGCCTTCAAAAACCCTCTACAACCATCGCCTTACCATAAAAAAATTCCTTCATTAATATAATAGCCTTCAAGCTCATTCTCAATAACCCTAAATCATAGCTAGGGAAGGCAAAAAAGTGAGCTATAAGTTCAAAACATTTTTTGCTCAATATCAGCAACAAGGTTTCCAAAGCTTTTGGGGTATATTTTCCTTTCCATTTCCTTTTTATTTACTTATTTTTATCTATTAAGCCTTAATACGTTGACCATGACCTTATCTTAAGATTTCCATGCATCTTGTGGCCTTGGATGTGGTTGATATTGGATTTATGATGCTTTATTGAGGCCTCTATCATGTTTCTTCATTCCTATATGCTTCATCCATCTAGAAAATGTGTTTTAATGTTGTTTTGAAATTTCATCAAGCTTTTCTCTTTTGTTAAAGCATGTTTATATTATCTCTATGGCAATATTCTTGGTGCCATGCATTTAGCTAACATCTCTATGCATTTTTATGCTTATTTTTGCACATATAGTCATCATTTTCATGCCTAAATGTCATCTTTATATATCTGGACATGCCTGCCATGTTCTTAATCATGAATATCATCTTTAGGTCATTACATGTTTGGGAAAATGCTTGTTTGTTGCTTGTCAAATATTTGTGTTCCTAAAAAACCCTTAAGTTAAGGCCATGTTAACCTTAATAAATGAGGATTAACAAGGACTCAAGGTTTTTATTCATTGATCTTCCTATTTTCGTGTTTGGATTCAAAGGTTATTGAGACCAAATGTTCTGTTTTTCAAAAATAAAATGTTTCATTGTCCAAAGTTGTTTGTGCCTTGATGCTTTTGCCTAGAGTCTTTGTGTTTGTGACATGGTCAATTGGCTATTTCAATGTCCCAAATTACTTCTGGATAGTGTAAATGAGGTCATGAAGCCCATGTCACTTATTCTTTTCTATAGGAGATGTTCAGATGTCCATGGCCTGAGTTTAGTCCTATGGAACTTGTAAAAACTAAAAAATTCCCCTGTTTTTGCCTTGATAACATAGTAGCCATGCCTTGAAAAATCATTTTCAAACTCTAAACTATTTTTCATGAATTTCCAATATTTTTCCATGAAAAGGCATCAAATTACCTTTCCAATGGTATTTTGTTTGCCCTTAGATTGTTCATGAGGGAGATATGAATTTTTGAATTGAGGCTATTTGAAACCCCTAGAACTTGTTATTTGCATTATGTTTGGGCCATTTCACCCTACCAGATGATTTTTCTTAATTTGTAAAATATTTTTTTCTAAAAATTTCATTAAATTTTTTTTCTAAAAATTTATTGTTTGTGATCTAGTGATTCCATATGAGTTAGGAATGATTTTTCAAAGTTTGCCACACCTTTCCCTCTGCATGTGCTGTCAGTGTCCAAACTTAGTTACAAAAATTATTTCCACCTAGAAGGTGAATTTTTGGGATTTTTACGATAATTTGGCATTAAACCTTTTCAAGTTTCCTTTCCAATGGTACCTTATCTAACCCTTAAAACCTTTGAATTTGCCCAGAAAAAAATGAAAGGGAGAAAACGTGATGCTATCCCTTATTTCCAGCATTAGTCAACGTTAATTGATTTTTTCAAATTCCCACTCTAAGGCATTCGAATGTCTCTAAATGGTCCAGATTAGTCCCTTTGAGTCAAAATATATGCATCAACCTTGTAGGCTTGGATTAAGGTACAAGCAATCTACGTCATGCCACTTCTATTTTTATTATTTTTTAATTAAAAATCACCTATTTTGTCAGGAATTGTTAAAAATATCACCTTTGTCAAGAAATTGTTGAGTTTTATCAATTTAAAATTTTCAACCCCATCTTTTTGAAACTACCAAAATTTTTATCTATGGGGATTCTCCAACCCCATTTTCTAAAGGGATACCCCAAGTTTTAAAAAAATCATCAAGACTCAAAATTCCTTTTTCCTTTCCATTATGAACTTTTGCAAAATTCAAACTTGGTTTTCACACCTCAATTAATCAATAGATTCAAACACATCCTAAAATTGTCGACTTGGTTGTTTCTAGATAACCAATGACGATTACAAGATACATTTTGATCATCGCTTCTTTTTTCTTTTTATAGTTTTATGTGATTTATTTTATAATGATATTATCTCATTTTATCGTCTTACTAACACGTTTCCTTTTTATGGTCATCTTGCATCCATACTTTCAAATGTGTTTTTTTTTCTAAAAATTATAAGGCAATGTTCCTTTTTGGTACCTTTTCAATGCTTGACACTAAATATCTGATTTTTAAAAATTAAATCTAGAGAATATTTTAGTGAAACATCCTTATGTTCCATATTTCTCTGAAATGCATACATGATTTAAATTTTTTTCTAAAACCTGGGTTTACTTTATTCAAATTCATGCATAAAAAGGGGATTATATCAAAATAATGACAAGTTAAAATCAAAGAAACTAAAACCAAGTTAAGACAAGACTAGAAAGGTACCGATTTTGGGTGTTGCAGAGATATTCATACCTTATTACATGTAACCAATTTTTGAACCCAACCGTCGAATCTCTAGACCATGCAAACCATGGAATTGATGTCTCAAGTTTTGTAACTTAGAATATCAGTTTTAATAAGCATCCGATCATGTCTAGCCTCAAATAATTAGTGGCGACTCCAAGCATTGGTCATTTTGTGGTGGCCATTTAAGATCGGTCCAACAAGTGGTTTGTCTAAGATCCCACTCATGAAAAAAGGATGACAACCCATATTTCCTCACTCCCCATCACTTCAAAAAGGAAAAATCTTAGTCGAGAAGACATTTTTTTTGTCAAGAAAAAATATTTTAAGTTGAGTGTGCTCCTTTTTGCAATAAAGGTAGGGGCACAGTGCTGATAAAAGGTTACCTTGAATTTTAGATGTTGAAATCTAAAATAAATCAATCCCAAGAACCTTGAAAAAAATCAGCTAGGCTTTCTTGAGGATTTCTTGAAGACCACGAGTAGCACACGTGTCTTACCTCTAACGATTATCCATACAGGTGATTGTTGAAACTTTTTGAGGCCTAGTGGTTCTCTAATGCTAGCGAGAAGGGTGAGAAACCCTAACCAAAATATAATCTTTCTTGCTTTCCCAAACATAAAATAAGAACAATTCCCAAAGGTGGTTGGCGTAATAATCAAGAAACTAGAAAAGAGAAGGCAATAATGCGGTAGAAACCCTCAAGAATTTTTGTAACCTATATAATTATTTTTTTCTCTCAAATTAGGTCAAAAGGAAAAACCTCCAATTTTTCTATCCCAACTATTCTTTATATAATAGCCTAATCCTAGTCCTAGTTGAACTTAGTATGGAAAAGTTTTAACCTTATCAAAACTCCTAAATCAAGTGAAACTCTTTTCCTTGTTTTAGTTGTTTTAATTTAAACCAACCCTAGTTTCAAAAACTTTATGGTTAGCCCTTCTTTTCCTTCCTTTGGCTGAAATATCGACTGAATTTGGGCTAAAGAAATCAGCCCAAAAAGCTTGGGCTATAAGCGTGGGTTTGGTGTAATATAGGATTTTAGGCCAGTCTTGTGTTTCCATGAATTTAATCTAATTAATTCAATTCATTATTTCTCAAAATAAATAAACATTATTTATTTAATAAATATAATTATCCAATAATTATTAAAATTGAATAAATAAATAAATTGGAAACATAATTTTGCTATTTTATACATATCCTTATGGATTTTATCATTATAAAATCCTTAAATCAATTAAAACTATTTTTAACTTGATTATAATATTATTTAACATTAATTATCAAATAATTAATGTTAAAATAATATTCTAAGGGATTTAGTTTAAGACATGTCATAGAAAAATTTGATTCACAATCAATCCCTAGTCCAGTCGAAATCCTATTTCAAAAAAGACTAGAGTTTGTCCACCTTTACGCCTCATGTCTTAATTTAGACATTATTTTAATAAGACAATTTTATTATTAATGTCTTAATTAGACAACAAAATCTAGATTATACAAATCTAATTTTGTCTCAAATAATTGAGCTTTTAAATTAAGTCCTCCATTCAAATTACCTTTTATTTAATTAAATCATACTTAATTAAATCCAGGATTTTATCTGATAAATCTATCTTATTGTATGTGACCCATGAGGTTCCCAAAATGTTGGCAATGAACATAAGTAATCTTATTAATCATGTACATAGATCAAGACCAGGATTTAGCTACCCATCATAGCCACTTAAATGTTGAAGAAGTTAGTATGACCTTAAAAAAAACCTTTCAGTAACCAACCTCTCATTGTAGTATGGTCCTTTCACAATATGTTTCAGATAGAAGATGAGCATGGTGCACTATCTACCTAAACCTCTATCTATATTAGTTCTTGTAACTCACAGTTAATGATCATGGATCTGTGAAGAACTATTATAACCGATTGTGCTAAGGCTAAAGACTTAATCCAATTAACCATAGTCAATAACACTCAAGATATGTCTCCAATGTCACTCAGAGTGGTGAATTAATGTAACTCAGAGTGGTGAATTCTATCTAGATCACTCATTCATCCACCATATGATTCATGCTATACCCAAAACCACTCTACAATGAGCATCAATCTATTGTGGACCCGTTCATGATGGAATCAAAGCATAAGACTTTTCATATGAGATGACCTGGTATCATAAGTCAAAAGACTATTATACATGATTAGCAAATGAGAACATATTCCATAGACATTTGAGTGACGTATACCAAATGAAGTTCTCAATCGGGTCATGTTCAGTGAACTTATTTCCATAAAACAAGCACCCATATGCTATCCTTAAGTATATTGTATACTTTAACCTCTATAAGATCAAAGGGTTGTATGTATTTAGTGCATAGAGGCTTAGCATATACTAGTCTTTGTGCATTGTGAATGCCTCGTCTTGACAATACGATGACTAGGAACATTTTTAGAAACATGACTTTGATGCATAAGGATCTTATTAGCATAACTGGTTTACTAACTTTACAAGGCCTTTGTGTTTCAATGGCTTCATCCAACTAGTATTTGCACGAGTGTCAATTAGGCCACTAACATGAAGGAAAACCTATGTTACTTTAAGCTTTGTAACATGTATTATGTTATTTGACCATGTATCCCATGTCCCAATCTGATTGGTTCAAGGGTACACAGTGACAATCTTATATGTTCTTGGTTTTAGTTAACTTAATAAAGTTATTGGCCAACACATGATGAATTTTATAAGAAATAGTTTCTCTAAATTCATGAGGTTAGCTATATGCTATAGGAACTAGTATGGATTCATACATAAGTAGACATTGCACCATGATCATGGTCTTTTCAGAATGTTTGGTGAAAGGCTAAATTACACCGCTAAGCTGATCACTAAAAGGTTTCATTGAGGTCATTTTTGACTCTTCAACATTTGGGTGCTCTAGATTGGTTGCTAGATCCAGCTCTTGATCAATGAACATAGTTAATAAAATCAATTATGTTTATTGGCTAATGGGTCATGCATAATAATATGATCTATTAGATTAAATATGAGGTTTTATTAAGTATGACTTAATTAAATACAAGGTACAAGGAGGAGGACTTAATTGAATTAGTTCGATTAAGTATTATTAAATACATAGATTAGATTTATGAAATCTAATTAGAGATATTTTAATGTGGCAGTGAAAATAAGAATGTCTTATCAAGATCATGTCCAATAGTAGACATATCAATATGATATCTTGGTTTTGAATTCGATAATATTTCTGGTAAATTAAATAATTATTTGTTTATTTTTTAATAATACATATATGAAGTAAAATTGTTTTACTTAGGCAAAAAATTTAATTAAGAATTAAATATCCTTGCATGTAAAAGAGGTTAGCCCAAAAGCCTTAATTATGAAGTCAAATGGGCATCGTTTTGAACAAAACCTATTTGGACTTGATATGAGTTAGACACAATAGTGGTGAGCCCTATTGGTGTTGGATTAGGACAAGATATTAAATAGTTAATGCTTAGGCCCAATTTTAAATAGACTAAGTAAAAGAGTTATACATGATTCCCTATGAAAACACTAAAAGTGGCATAGTATTGAGCTTGGTTGACCCGTTAGTTAAGCCTAACATAATTTTAAATGTATATATATCATCTATAAAGGTTTTTGGCTAAAGTGGCTATAAAAAAACCCTAAGCATAAAAACCCTGAGATCTTTACCAAAATTAATGTAATCTTAAGCTCTATTTAAGCTTGTTGCATGACTATTACTTTTTGGATATAGAAAAATTCTTGATCTAAGTTAAAAATGAGAAAAATAGTTTTCTAGCATTAGCGAGAGTATATGCCACCCATAAAAGGCTAACAATACCATTGCCACCTCTCCACAGCTTCCTTATAGCACTATTTCATATCCCTGTGACTTTTTTGAATTGTTCTTGGATGTGTGTGAGAGAGAAAGTGGCTATATCCTATCCTTTGGTTAAGCCTTTACAAGTTTTTTAGCTAGCACCAGAAAATCACTGGACTTTATGAAGGCTCCAATAGACATCAGCATTGATTACCATTAGAGGTAGGACACATGTTCTACTTATGATCTCAAAAATCCTCTTAGGATGCCTTTACTACCACTTAAGAGGTGTCTTAGGGAATTAATTTGACTCTAGATTACAAATTTGAGATTTAGGTAATCCATTATTGGATAGGTGATTAAATTATATTAAATATGAATATGCTTTGCTACATGTGATACCCTCCCTAAAGATTTGTAGGGAAGTCCAGTTGTTTTATGTTACATCTTTCACTGCTATTTTAATGTTATTTTATTGATTTTTGAAATCCAATAACTGAATGAAGCTAGACTTTACCAGGATATGATCCCTATAAGTGGTATCAGAGCCTATAGATTACGAATTATGTGTAGTACGTGTTGGCTGAATCATGGTGATTGACATCTTGATGTCACATGCATTGATCTATATGTTTCGGCTATGAAACCTTTGTAAAATAATTTTTATAAATTTTCTTAATTATAGATTGCATGCTTAAGATATGATTTAATCAAGATTAAATGGTTTAATAATTGATAAAAAAATTTCTATTTTTTCAGATTGAATACACATTGATGTGTTGAAAACCGTTGTTGTTAACCACTCTTGCATATGATTTGAAACCTAATTTTTCCTTTGTTTCCTTTGTTGTAAAAATTGATTTTTATATTATTTTATATTTTGGTTTTTCATATAACATGTACAAAAATTAATTTTAATTTATTTGCACTTGTTTTGAATAAAAGAAAACTTCTCGAGCTTAGCATGCAAAAATCTCAAAGTTGGAATTTTATGGGTAACTTTAGAGATATTATGCCTAATGCACCATGAAATCTTTGTGGAAACGTTCCACAAATTTGCTGCATTTTAGGCCACAAGTGAATTGAATATGATTCGGACTACAAGCTGATCTTGTCGCTAAAATTTATAGCAAATGCTACTGCACTTAGTTTACTCCAAATCATGCTTAGGAATGGCAAAATATTACCATTTCAATTGCTGCTATGATCGATCTTTGGCAGTACCTAATGAATATTTGCAGCACCTAAAACAGCCCCTAAACACTCTGCAATGATGTGGTCAAAGGCCATTTGCACGGCCAAAAAGATTACCTAAATCAAGGACACTAAGCATTAGATTCTGACTTTCGTTGGAACTAGTGTCCTAGTGGGATTAAAAATCCTATAAGTTAGGAATCTGATTCCTAAAATTTATGGATGAATTCTAGTTGGATTAGATAAATGTCATCTAATGGATGAGATTCTTAAAAGTTAAGATTGGCTTTACAAAACCAAAAGGTTTTTATGACAACATAGTTTCCTAAATCAGACATGTTAGTAAAAGGATTAAAATTTAGAAAATAGTTTTCTTAAATTGTTTATTAAAATAAGTTATCATAATTTTGATTCTTAAAATGTCAATTTTGGAGACCAAAGAGCTTGCAACTAAAAGAATTTATCCTAATAAAGACAAATCACCTAAAAGTTATGCAGTGTCTGTTTTGAGACAAACTTCTTAAAAGATTAGGAACATCATTAAAATTGTTTTAGCTAACATGGTAGATTCTTGTAGATACTTTGATAAATTAAAATTATTTTATTTAGATTTAATTATAAAAGCATAATGGATGATTATGGACTAGACCTTAGTATGAATGGGTTATTGATGGTTGAATTTTTTTTTGGTATTTATTTTATAAATAGGGTCTGTAAACCTACCTTTTCTTTTCATTTCTGGATTATAAATTCTTTTCTCACCTAACTCCCTTAAAATGTAACTCAAGGTTTCTTACAATGATATGTAACTGTTACATAGGACTTGTAGATTTAGGATTAGAGTGAGATTAGAATTTATGTAAATCCAAATGTAAAAAGATGGTGCCAAGAAGAAAGGACTAAGAAGATCATAATCAAGACTTACGATGGCTTTGTTTGATATCCATAGGAATATGACTAACTAGTTTCCTAGTGGCTCAAGTAAACTAGACAGATAAAGTCCACAATCATCCTAGTAGATTGCATGTTTAGATTTTTTAAAGTTATATATATGTTATATATGTTGGAATTTTGGTCATGCTCAATCGAATAAATAAAATAAAATTAAAATAATGCCAAATACCATCGAAAGATCAACTTGTTTATTTTTAACTTATCTAAAAATTCAAGAACACAAAAAAAAAAAAAACAAAATCATACCTCAAACCGAGATTGCCAAGATCCCTAGTTATATTTGAAATCTACTTGTTCTTGCACATCGAGCCTAGTAGTCGCAAACTAGAGCCATCCTATTGTCCAGCCTCCAATGGTGATATACGTGTGACTCGAAAAACCTTCACAAAGTAGGATTGTGTTTTCACTAGGGGTTATGCTAGCAACTTAGATTTCGTAAACCTCTTTTTATTGAACACTTTGCTGTGTAAAAAATCAAAAATGAAAACTTTTTCCTTTTCAAATATTTAGCCATGTAGCTAAACCTAATTTAGAATGGCTAAAAGTGTAAATTTACTTTAGATGAAAAAAACACCATAATTATATATAGTTAGCCAGAGTGAGATAAGGTTTTGGTTTAATTATGCTTAGACCCTTAGATTAATTGAACTTTTTCAATTTAGTCCCTAAGATCTCAATATCTTCATAATTTAGTGCAATTTTATTTTAATTCCATAAAATAACCTTTATATGTGTGACCATTAAGCTCTTAACATGTTGGTAATAAATATAAATTAATTCGGTTAAGAGTATGTATATTTATAAACCATGAGCGGCATCTAGCAATGCATCATAGCCATATAAATGCTAGGAAAGTCAATATGGACTTAACAAGCCTTTTAGTATATAATTTGTCACTGTAATTTGATTTTTTCATCATGTATCTTAGTTAAGGCAAAAGCATGGTGCAATGCCTACTCTTGACCTTTCCATGTTAGTCTTGTAGCCCTTATGTGTTAACTTCATAATTAATATTGCCTTGGCCAAGGACTCTAAGTGAACACGGGCTAGGAACAAATGAGATATGTCCCTTTATATCACTTGGGGTGATGAATCTTCTCTGGACCATTCATCCATCTTTAGTATACTTCATATCATACCCAAAACCACCTTATCTTAGGCATCTATCAAAGTGAACCTGATCGTGATGATCTTTAAGTATAATAATTCACATACAAGGTGACCTGGTATTGTAAAAGTTGCAATGAGTACTTTGATATGATCAAAAGTAAGAAGCTTATATAAATTTTGGTATTAGATATACACTGGGATTAATTCCCTTCCCTTGGTAGATAATACCAAAAAGATGGTACTTAAATATATATGACATATTCTAAGACCCAAATGAAAGGAGTGGTGAAGATGGACTATGAAATTGGCAACCTTGTTGATATTAATCAAAACTCGCCTTCTTGATTAATGTTTCTTAAACATAATATTGATTTATTCGTAAACATTAGATGTTTATTTTGGTATTCTTGTGTTAATTAAAGATGATTGTTGGCATTCGATGTCATGCTTACGTTATTCTTCATTGAATAATTCATTAAACATAGAATTTGTTCTACATAATGGTCTCATTATTCTCAAATACACACTTACAATGGTATTGAGAATACTAAAATGGCCTATAACTTATTGAATTCAAAAATAGTTTTCAAATCTAATTCTTTTTAAATCTACAATCTAAGATTTAGTGGGAGGCATTTATGATTTTTTCTAAAGTTAAAGATCATATTTGACTTAGTGATAAATAGCCATGATGTTAAAGTTGCAATTATTTGAAATGTTCTAAACTAGAGAGGATTGCAAGTTTATACCCTAAAGGTCATAAATAAACTCCTTCATTTAGGCTCACAAAAAGAGTTATGTTTGGATCACTAGCAAACAAGCTAATAAAAGATTCCTATAGTTGTTAAAGTAAAACTGAGCCATATGATTAGATTATGGGTCTTGTTGTGATTAGAATAGCTAATGACTTTGATAATAAGATTATAATGAATTTAACCATGCATATTCTCACAACAATAGTAAATCATTGTCCAAGTTGAGACACAATTGCTAATAAAAAAGTTTGGTATTGACTGCATTAGCAAATGGCTTAGTGCAAGTGAAAGATGTTAGCATATGCCCTAAAGCTAATCATCTTAGATGAGGCATATATAAGTTAATAATGCAAGCCAATCACTTAATTTAGCGATATAATTTTTTCTTTATGTTAGTATCATGATAGTCAATCATGAACTACTAATTGGATGAAGCCCATGGAACACACCAAAAGAAATTGCAAAGAGTTATAATTATGAGATCTTGATGCACTAAAGCCATGTTCCTAAAATTATTCCTAGTCCTTGCACAGCTAAGACGGGGCATTGGCAATTCTCAAAGACTAGCATGTGTTATGTTTTCTTACTTGTGAGATAAGCAATTGATCTCATAGGCTGAAGTATATGGGATACTTAGAATGGCACGTGGGCGCTTGGTTTATGGAAACAAGTTAACAAAACATGGCTTGTGTTAGAACTCCATTTGGTATTATCACTCAAATATCTATGGAAATGTTCTCACGTTTCAGTCCTATAACCAATCTAACTTATGATACAAGGTCATCTTGTATATGGAGTGTCATGTTTTGGTTTCATCATAAATAAGTCCATAGTAGATGGATGCCAAAGGTAGGATGTTTTGGTATGGCATGAGGCACATGAAGTGGATGAGTGATCAAGAGAGAATTCACCACTCCAAGTGATATCAAAGACATATTTCATATGTTCTTAGCTTTGGTTAACTTGATAAAGTCATTGGCCAATGCATGATGAATTTACGAGAAATAGTTTTTCCAAATTCATAAGGTTAATCATATGCTGTAGGAACTAGTTCGATTGATAAAAGAGCAGACATTGCACTGTCATGGTCTTTTTGGGATATTTGGTGAAATGAATAAATTACACTATTAAGCTGGTTACTATAAAATTTTTTCGAGGTCATTCTTAAATCTTTAACATTTAGATGGTCATGATGGGTTGCTAGATCCCGCTTTTGATTTACGAACATAGTTGATGAGATTAATTATGTTCATTGCCAACATGTTGGGAAAATAGGTCATACAAATAAGATGATTTGTTGGATTAAATCCATAATTTAATTAAGTATGATTAATTAAATAAAAGGTATAATAACAAGGACCTAATTGAATTAGTTCAATTAAGTATTATTAAAGACATAAATTAGATTTATGAAATCTAATTAGAGATGCCTTAATGTGGCAATAAAGATACGAATTTTTTATTAAGATTATGTCTAATAGTGACATGTTAATAAGGATATCTTAGTTTTACGCCATATAATTATTTTTGGTAAATTAAATAATTATTTAATAATATTTACTTGAAGTAAAATTATTTAATTTAGGCAAAAAATTTAATTAAGAATTAAATGTTTTTGCACATAAATAAGGGTTGGCCCAAAAGCCCTAATTATGAAGTCAAATAGGCCTTGTTTTGAACAAAACCTATTTTGACTTGATATAAGTTAGGCATAATAGTTGTGGGCCTATTGGAGTTGGATTAGGCCAAGATATTAAATAGTTAACGCTTGGGCTCATTCTTAAATGGACTAGGTTAGAAAGTTTTACTTGGATCCCTATGAAAAAACTAAAAACAGTGTTAGCCAATTGGGTTTGGTAATATTGGGCATTGTTGACCCATTAGTTGAGAACTAACCTAATTTTAGATGTATAAATATAGATTTATAAGGGTTTTTGTTTGGGGTGACTATCTGTAGACGCCTAATTTCGTTTGGGCCCTTTTGCTAGTAGTCTCAATTATCTAAGATCGGGAATATGGCTATCACCTCATAGAGGTTAACTTCTGCCAGCTATATTACATGTTTTTATAATTTATTCTGTCATACATAAATGACCGCTTTGGCACGTGACAGAAAAAATGCCATTGAAAGACTGATTTCGGATAAAAATGATAAATATTCAAGAGAAAAATCATTTTTTATATATTCTCTTGCCAAAGTTGGAAATTCATTCCTGCAAATGATATCACGATCAAATTTCCCATTTTTATGAATTTTTTGAGATTTTTTTTGTAAAACTCAAAAATTAATCATTATATATTTTTACTGACATCTGTGCAGTATTTATGCCAATATGCATTCCAAAAAAATAAAAAATATTCAAAAAATAAGTATTGGCATCTTTTACCACAAGGTGTCAAATTGTAAATTTTGTTAATTAATTTTGAATTTTTACAGTATCGCGAGTACTATGCTTGTGAAATTTTTTTTAGTTAAATTTATTTTGGATTTCAAAATTTCACCATTTTTTAAATTTTGTTAATTACTATTTTAGATAATATGTTGTATTTAATCCATGTTATATAATTTTCAATGTATTCTTTAAAATTTTCTTGATTTCAATATACGAGCTTTTTTTATTTGTAAAATTTTTGGTAGACTTTTCTTGAGTTTTGAACTTCAAAATTCTTTAAATATTTTCATTTAACCACCATGAAATCTGGTTTTCAAAATTCGTTTTATTTTATGAGTTTTGTATTTTTTTGAATTTTTTCGTTTTCAAGATACAGAGTTTTCTACTCTGTAACATTTTTTCAAGAGGAATTTCTTGAGTTTAAGATTTTTTAAAATTCATCAGATATTTTCATTAAATTTATATTAAATTTAATTTGTTTTAAGAGTTTTGCATTTTTTTCAAATAATAATTTTCTTTTACAAAAGGTTTCTTGTAAACTTTTATGAGTTTTGGATTTTAGTTGTTTTGTTTCTTGCCCATAAGACTTCTCAAAAGTTTTTCTTGTATAATTCACTACTTAAAATTTTTATAAGAAAATTTTATTAATTTTATTTTGGTCAAAATCTCTTCAGAGGGCCTAAAAATTTTGAATTTTGCAAATAAGCCTAATAAGCCCAATGATTTCTCAACAAGCCCAATAATCTTAGCAAGCCCATTTTCTTGATTTTCTACCAAGCTCATTTTATTCTCTAAAAGCCTACCAAGCCCATTTTAATCTCTAATTTTCCAACAAATTTCACTAACCTGTTTCTTTTTAATTTTATATAAATTATTTTGATTTAATTTTTTTATGGAATTTTGATTGAAATTTCTATATGATTAAATTCTTAATTGGATTTATTATGTGAAATTTTGTTGGGTACATGAATTTTAATTTGTTATAATTTTTTTCATGGAATTTCGAATTAGGCTTTTCATTGACTTTGATTGCATTTATTTCTTTACTTTCAAGATTATTTTTACTTGAAAACTTATAATTTCATTTTATTTTATATAATTTATTCTAATTTGCTAATTTAGTTACGTTAAATCTAATTTTATTGGAATTAAATTCTTTTCTAATTGATTTAGTTTCATTCTAACTAGATCATCAAGTTAAGCCAAAAAGTACTATATTGTCATCATGCTAAATCATGGCTTTAGATGGTGGCCTGTAAGAAAAGATGACCATAATATGGGTTTATGACACACTGATAATTAGTTTTAACCTAACAAACTAACCAATTAATAAATAAACAAAATTAAGAAAAAAAAAAGCATGGAATCATCTTCCCCTATTTATATGTTTTTCATGAGCTCTCTCAGTTTTGGAGCCAAAAAAAAAAAAAAAGAAAAAACACCAGAAATTTTTTTTTTCAAAATTTTGTTAAGGTATAATCTCTACTAAAATCTTTAAAGTCTTGTTAGTTTTATGCATTTTTCTTGTCTTTGGTGAGCCAAAAATATGCTTAAGTTCATGGATTTTTTACCCATGTGGAAAGACTAAGCATAATGACCATGAACTAATTTCCTTGATTTTATTACTTTTTTTCTTGTTAGTAAATTATCTTTCTTCATGAATCACATTTACGTTGATATGATGTTGGATTTGGTGTTATATTTGTCATATATATGTTCTTATGTATTTTATTTTCTTTTAGTATTTTTTTGCTATTATACTGAGATCACATGTTTATATATTTATTCTTGTAATTTTAAAATATAATGGTGTTAATTTGTGCTAGATAAAATATGAATATGTGATTATTGAGTTTAAAAAAATTAATCAATAGATTATTTAGGTGTTGGCCAAAATTCATGCATGTATATATGATGCTTTTTTTATTTTTGTGGTCATTTTGTAAATATAAAAAGTTTAAGGGTTGCTTTATAAAAAATAAAGAAGAAAAAAATTTTGTTTAGAACTATATGATTGGCCAAAGCACACCTGCACCCTTAAGAGTGTATTTAATGCATTTATCAAGTTAAAATACATTTTTTTATTTCTGGGGTCTTTTTGTAATTTTAAAAAGTTTAGGAACTTTTGTGTAAATATTGAAAAAATTTATTCTAGGCACAAAAGAAGGTGGCTGAATCTTGGTTGTAATTTTTCTATGTGATTTTTTGTGATTATTTTGATTTATTTAATGCTTGATTTTGTGATTTAATCATGTAGGCACCAATTTGCAGTTATAGGAAAGTTTAGGGGACCATTAAGGAAATCTAGTATTTTTAGGTCAAAATGGTTATCTCTAACATTAAATCATTCACTTAGATTATTTTAAATATTTATAGCATTCCATTGGTCCTCCGATAGGGTGTTAAAAATATTAAAACCTTTCGTATTCTTTTGGTTCTCCATTAGGGTATGAAATTTAGTTTTTGAAAATTTTGGGACTTAATGGCATTTTTTCATTTTAGGTTACTTTAAAAATCTAAATTTCCTATTTAGGGTATTTTGGGCCAGAAAAAAGCATTTTTAGGATTTTAGTCAATTTAGGGCTAATATTTAATCTTGAGAAATTTAGGGACCTATAAAAAATTTTAGTACTTTAGATCATTTTTGCCATCTAAATTATCTATTGAGAGTAAAAATCATCATTTATAATCCTTTTCTTGTCATTTACGGTTACCGAGATACTTTCACGTCGAAGGTATAGCCAGAGGCATTTTGGTAGCGTCTTTAGAATTAAGTTCTAGGTAGTCATCAGGATGCTTTTATGCCAAAAATGTACATTTAGGATAGGTTTTCCTTTTTATGATCTTTTTTATGTCCTTTAAGATTATCGGGATACTTTCACGTCGAAGGTATAGCCTTAGGCATTTTGGTAATTTTTTTAGAATCGAGTCCTAGGTATTCATCGGGATGCTTTTATGCCAAAAATGTACATTTAGGATAAGTTCACCTTTTTATAGTCTTTTTCATATCCTTTAGGGTTGCCGAGATACTTCCATATCGAATGTGCCCCTAGGAGTATTTTGGTAATTTCATTAGAATTGAGTTCTAGGTAGTCATTGGGATGCTTTTTATGCCAAAAAAGTACATTTAGGATAGGGTCACCTCTTTATAATCCTTTGTATGTCCTTAAGGGCTGCTAAGATACTTTTACGTCAAAGGTATGCCCTAGAGGTATTTTGGTAATTTCCCTAGAATCGAGTCCTAGGTAGTCATCAGGATACTTTTATGCCAAAGATGTATATTACCTTTTTATGATCTTTTTCATGTCATGTTAGGGTTGCTAGAAAACTTTCACGTCGAAGGTGCACCTAAGGGTATTTGGTAATTTTTCTAGAATTGAGTCCTAGGTAGTCATCGGGATGCTTTTATGCCAAAGATGTACATTTAGGATGGTTTCACCTTTTTATAATCCTTTTAATGTACTTTATGGTTGCCAGGATACTTTCACATTATAGGTATAGCCCAAAGGCATTTTGGTAATTTTGCATTTGAACTAAGTCTTATGTGATTACTAGGATACTTTCATGTCAAAGGTACACATTAGGAATAGGTTCATCATTTTAGATTGTTATCAAGCCTTAGGATGTTCTATAAATATTTTTAATAAAATATAAAATTTTCTTTTTAGAAAATTAAGGTAATGTCTCTAAGTTCATATAATACGTGGAGTTTCTCCCAAAATGTGAGAGAGGTTCTATAGATTATTTTAATAACGAGATATCTTTTTCAAATGAAAATCTATATTTTTATAAATTTTAGAAAAATAAAACTTTTGCATTCCTCTGGCCCTCTAGTGGGATATGAAATATATTTTGGATTTTAAAACCTTTTGTGTTCTTCTGGTTTTTCGTTTGAGTACAAAAGGGAATGAAAAAAAAGCTTTCATGTTCCACTAGTCCTCCAGTGGAGTGCGTAAGAGATTTTGATTTTCAAAATTTTAAAAACCCAATTTTTTCAACACGAAATAATAAATTTGTTTGATAAAATATTATTGTGGGAATTTATAATTAAATGCCATATGTTGAAACTGGATAAAAAAATTAAAAGTCAAGTTAACACGTAACTAATAAGGTACCAATTTTTGGGCATCATGAGAAGGTTGAACCTTGTGTGTGATTGTAACCGACTTTTGTATACTTTTATATGATCTTTGGTATGATCATGGTCCTCGGAGTTGGTATTCTAAGGTTTTGTAACCTTTGAAATACGAACTTCGATAGATGACTAATCTCACCTTGCCTAAATAAATTGGTGGCGACTCCAAAAAAATAGTCATTACAAATGACTATTTAGGTTTAAGTTGAGTGAATGATTCATCTCGACCACCTAGTCCCCATAAATAAAAAAATGTCAAAAATGATATGGCTTATACAAACAAGAGAATATAACATAGTGATATGTCAACAAATATAGAAGCGAAAGCCATTTAAGTCAGGCTTGGTTAGGATTCGTATCTGGGTTACGTTGCGACACTATCATAAAACCCTTGGCACAAAAACCCTAAGATCTTTACCAAGGTTGGCACAATCCTTGAGCTCTCTTTAAGCTTTTTACACTACTTTCACTTTCTAGATCTAGAATTGTTCTTAATCTAATTTAAAAGTAAGAAAATATTTTGTTAGAATTAGAGAGAGTTATTGCCCCCATAAAAGGCTATACGCGACCATTGTCTCCTCCTTGCAATGCTATCTCACATATCTACAACTTCCTGGAACTATTCTTGGTTGTGTGTGAGAGAGAACAATTGTAAAGGCTCCAACAAATATTGGAGAACCACTGGACCTTGTGGTGAAGACTTTTGGTTAAGACTTTACAAGCTTTCTAACTAGCATTGGAGAACCACTAGACCTTGTAAAGGCTCCAACAAATATTTATGTGGCTTACCATTAGAGGGAGGATGCCTGAGTTGCTTATAATTTTAAAATCTCCTCATAGAGACTTTGTCACCACTTATCTAATGTCTTCAAAAATTGAATTAACTTCAGATTGTGAAATTTGAGAGTCAAGTAATCCCTTATCAGATGGTTGATTAAATTACATTAAATATGAATATGATTTACTACACACAACACCCTCCCTAAAGATCCACATGGAGTTCGATTGTTTCTATATTTACTTTCTCCACTACTATTTTAATATAATGTTGTTGATTTTGGAAATTCAATAATTGCATGAGGCCAGACTTTACTAAGATATGATCCTTGCACAAGCCTTAGCTAGATGATGTGGCATCATTTTCCCATCAACACTAGCCCTTTAAACAAAGGTGTGAACTATATTTTTATGAGAGTTAGTACTGATCAAAAATGGATTTCTACAAATAGTGTCATTGTTAATGTAAGGATTGTCATATTGAACTGAATATAAGGTAGTGTCCACTTTAAAGGTTTAAAGACCATCCTCTCAGTTTTGTCTTTTGAGAAAGGACACCTTAATAAGAGAAGTGATCTTTTATAAACTCAAGTTATAATCTTTAACTAATTGACATAAGATCAAGAGTTAATGGAGCATCTGCAACCATAAATGCTTTTTAGCCAATGATGAATATGCTGGAATAAAGTTTTCAACAAAAACATTATTAGGGAATGAAACCACTACGACCATTCATTTTGAAATCACTCTCTGAGAACTCACTTTTTTAATGGGGAAATGGCTGAAGAAAAGTTTTTTTTAGCTGGACCAAAATTTAAAGAAGATTCCTAATCCAATGGAAACTTTTAAGAATTATACAATTCACATCAATAATATAGATAAAAAAGGTGTTCCAAATTTTATCTTCTAACAAAAGAATTGCTATAAGATATTAGTTTTAGAGAATTGTTTAACAAAATTATATTTAATAAGTTAAGGAATTAATTTACTATAATGATAAGGGATGTGATGGAGATAAGGGCAAAACAAAAAAATATGTGTCTAAAGGTTATGATGGTTAGCCTAGAATAGGCATCAAGGACCATGAGGTGCATATCTTGGATTGTCAAGGTATAGAATCAACCTTAACAGCTAGGCTCTTAAGAAGCTAAAGAGAAAGTATGATCCTAATATGATGTTTTTAGTGGAGACTAGGAATGACAGAGCAAATGTTAAAGATAGGCTAAAATATGAGGAAAGAGTATATATTGATCCTTAAGGGCTAAGTAGGGGTCTCACATTATGGTGGAGAAAGAAGCGACAAGTGAAAGTAATTGAGACTAGCAAAAATAGTCTAGGTATAATGATTGTGGATATAGAAATAGGAGATATGTTTAAAGAGTTTTGGATTTATGCTACCTAATTTACAAGGATAGGTAGGTTATTTTGGAAAGAATAAGAAAGAAATCAATGGGGATGGATATGCCATGGATGTGTGTAGGTGATTTTAATAAAATGAAAGAGAACACAAAAAAATAAAAAAGATAGGTTAAAGGAAAAAAGGAAAGATAAGAGTTTCTAGGACTTTATAAATGACTATTTTCTTATTGATTGGTCATATAAATGAAGAATTTCACCTAGTATAGTTATAGGGAGGGGAAAACAATAAAGGAAAGGTTGGATAGGGCACTACTGAATAAAGAATGAGTGGAATCTTTTATTAAGATATTGGTTGTTAACTTTGCTACAGTGGGGTCGATTACTCCCTAATATTTATGGATATCGAATATAAAAACAAAAGGGCCCATTGGAGATTTATGTTTGTGGTGCTAGGGCTGAAGTGGGAGAATATAATAAGATTATAAGAAAAAGATGGAAGGAGGAGGGTCAGGGGTCATATGTTTTTAAACTTAATCAAAAACAAAAAAAAATGCAAGAAGCTACTCAGAAAATGGAGTAAAAAGGTTCAAAGAAGAAATATTGAAAGGGGTGATTAGGAACAATTGAGGGAAGTGGAAAAAAATAAAAAAAATATGGAAGAGAAAGGAAATGTACTAGTTCCAAATATCTAGGGTGAAATGTTTAAGTTATTGGGATAAGTATAAGAAAGGATTGACGATGAAGAAGAAATTATGAAAATCTTTTCTACTAGGATTTGCCTAAATAGATGGGATAACAGATTTTGAAAAAGTTCTCAAGTATGTATCGAGATTAGTTATGAAGGAAATGAATGGGATGTTGTTAGAAAAAGTTGAAATAGATAGGGTTGAGAAAGCTATTTTTCAATTAAGAGCATATAAAGCCTCAGGACCATATGGGTTTAATGGTTTCTTTTATCAGAAATATTAGGAGATAGTGAATGACTATGTCATTATGGTTATAAGTAGTATTTTGCACAATGGAAGTTTACTAAAAGAGATGAATAACAATGGGATTGTACTCATTCCAAAGACAAAGGCTTTAGAGATAGTTATACAATTTAGATTGATTAGCCTATGTAACTTTGTGTACAAGATAATATCAAAGGTGTTAGTGAATTGGTTTACCATTTTTGGGATCTCTGGTAACATAAAATAAGGGTGGTTTTGTGAGAGGAAGGTAGATTCATGATAACCTAATGGTTACATAGGAGGTTTTTCACTACTTAAGGTTAAAAAGGAAGGAAAACAAAAAAGAAAGAAGTCTTTATGAAGGTCGACATAAACAAAGCATTTGATAGGGTAGAATGGAATTTTTTTAAAAATGGTTCTACTTAAACTAGGCTTCAATTCTAAATAGGTTGGATCGGTGATGTAATGTGTTAAAATAATTTTTTACTCTTTGATCATAAATAGAAAGCCAACAGGTAAAATGTTTCCCAATAGAGGTCTTAGACAAGGGGACCCTCTTTCACTGTATCTTTTTTTTAGCATTGATGTTTGTATAGGAAGATTATAGTTGAAACATAAATATATCATTTCAGTAGTGTTAGGTTAAATAGGTGTTTCCTTTTTTCATAAAGGCGGATGTGGTGAACTGTCAAAAGTTATTAAAAATTAAAAGAAGTTTGGTGAAGTTTCAAGGCAGTAGGTAAATCTAGCCAAATCAAGCTTGGTTTTTCATTTAAATGCCTCAGAAACAGATAAAAAGGAAATAACAAAGGCAATAGGCATACCAATTGCAGAAAGTCTAAGACCGTATCTATGAATTCCATCTTTTTAAGGCAAGACTTAGTGTAAAGCAATGAGGTTTATCAAGGACAAAATCTTCCATCAACTACAAAACTCGAAGTAAAAAACTTTTCAATAGGAAGGAAAGAAGTGCAATTGAAAGCCATAGCATATGCTATACCTATATATATATGGCATGTTATAACTTACCAAAGGTGCTATTTATGGAAATGGATAATGCTATGGCTAGGTTCTGAGGGGCAAAAAAGGGATAAAGGAAAAATTCATTGGAAAAGATGGGATGAATTTTCAAAAACTAAAGAGGAAGGAGACTTAGGTTTTAAAGAACTTGAAATGTTTAATGATGCACATGTAGCAAAACAATTTTGGAAACTAGTCTAGGAAACAAATTCTTTATGGACACATGTATTGAAAGGATTTTACTTTCCTCACTATTTTGCTTTTGAGGCTAGGAAAGAGGTAAGGGTGTCTTGAGGATGAAGTGGGATTTTAATCGAAAGTGAGGGAATAAGTGATAAGATCATATGGCAAGTAAATAAGGGCAATTGTATTTCTATTTGGAAGGATCATTGGATTCCAAGATTTAAAAGGAAACTATTAAAGTCGATATCAACTGCGAGAAGCTATTTCTTAGAAAAAGTCATGGAATGGATTAATAAAGAGAAGGGAATTTTGGATGAAACATTATAAGGAATTAGACTTCAAAGGTTGCTATGAAAGCTGTTAGAAACATCCTTATTTGTGAGACAAGAAGGAAAGATCGGTTGTTACGGCCACATGATGAGAACGAAGAATATACTATAAAGTCTGATTATAAAATGTTGAGGAAATATGTTTGAAGGGAAAGTAAATGTGGCCTATCATCCATTTTGAGTATTGATAATAGGTTGTGGAAGGAAATTTGGAGTTTGAATATGCCAAGCAAAATAAATAAAACATTTTTATGAAGTTAAAGTGCAAATTCTTTAGCAATAACTAACAATCTATTTAAGAGGAAAGTTATGGAGAGTCCTTCATGTAAAGTATATCATCGAGAAGAAAAAATAGTAGAACATATGTGTTTTATGTGTGAATAGACTAAAGGAATTTGGTTTAGAGGGTGTATGGGGCTCAAGATTAAGAAGGAAAAGCTGACTAGTTTTGATAGGTGACTGTAAAAGTTTTTTTTTGAATAAAGAGCTTTAGGTGAGGATAAAGTAAACATTGCTTGCACCTATTGGTACATATAGAAAGAAATATGTGAGGTACCAGTAAGGAAAAAAAAGATTAACATAAATGGAACAATTGTAAGATTAAGGAGGGCCCTGAAAAATTGTTTGAGGGTTTTTTCGATAAATATAATACTACAATCATGGAAATGGATAATATTGTAGAAAAATGGAAAGCACTAGAAGAGGGATGGTTTAAGGTTCATTGTGACATGGCTTTTCATAAGAAAGCAATAGACACACAATAGGTGTTGTGGTGAGGGACTTGAATAAGGTTGTTATAGGTGGAAAGGGGAAAAAGGTATGTGTAGAATCAACTTTGCTAACCGAAGTTCTTGTTATGAAAGAAGGTATGAAAATTGCAGTCAATAAAAATTGTAGAGAATAATTCTTGAGTTAGACTCTGGAGTTATGGTTAATAAACCTATAGAAACCTCTTTTAAAAGGAGATAGGTAACTACTCCTATATTGGATGATGTAAATTCAATGAAAAATTCATGCTTAGAGGTCAGGTTTTTGGTGAGAAGGACTGCAAATGAAGTCAGTGATTGGCTAGCAAAAGGAGGTAAAGATGGGAAAGAATTAGAATGATGCATTGATAAACTTCCATTCTCTTGGATTTTCATTTTGAACAAGGATGGATTGCCTTGTCCTCATTGATTTGTTCTTTTGACTAAGAGCTTATGGTGTAGATTATGACTACTCTTATTTTAACCTTTTAGTCTTTTGAGAGATACTTGATATATACAATGTTTAATTGTTATGTAATAATTCTTTACATGAAATGAAAATATTATTCTCTTTTGGCCCAAAAAAGTTAATTAAATTAATTGATGTACCAACAAATGAATGAATCACCATATAAATTAAATTAAATTAAATTAAATATATATATATATATTATAAGACTTGAATTTAAGATCTTTGAGTTTTAATACTTATTTCTTGTCATAGAACATTCTTCTTAGTAATAGGTAGAGAAGTAAATATTGGAAAATTTTAAGAAAAGCCAATAAAATAGTGGGTTAAGTGTTAGTATATACCCTAAAGCTAATCGGATTGGATAAAGCATATAATAGTTAATAATGAAAACTAATCGTTTTAGTTAGTGATTGGTTTTGCTTCATGTTAGTGGTATCGTTGACACTTATGTAAACACTAATTGGATAAAGCCCAAAAAAAAAAAAAAAAACAATGGCCTTGCAAAAATTAGTAATGAGTTACAATAGTCAAAGCCATGTTTCTAAAAACTTTCCTACTCATCATATTATCAAGATAAGGCATTGGCAAAGCACAAAGAATAGCACATGGTAAGTCTCCATGCATTTGATGCATGCAACTTTTAGATCTCATAGAAGTTAAAGTATAGAGATACTTAGAGATAACATATGGGTGCTTCTTTTTTTGGAAACAAGTTTACTGAACATGGCTTGTATGAAAACTCCATTTGGTATAAGTCATTCAAGTGTCTGTAGAATATGTTCTCATGCGCCAATCATCTATATTAGTCTTCAAACTTATGATACAAGGTCATCTTGTATAGGCAGTGTCTTGCCTTGATTCCATTACAAACGGGTCCACAATAGATAGATGCTTATGGTAGGGTGGTTTTAGGTATGGCATGAACCATACGAATGAATGAGTGATATAGAGAGGATTCACTAGTTTGAGTGACATAAGAGACATACCTTATATATTCTTGGCTTTGGTTAACTTGATAAAGTTGTTGGCCAATACATGATGAATTTAAGAGAAATTATTTCTCTAAATTCATGAGGTTAATTAAAAACTGAAGAAGCTAATATGGATTGATATATGAGTAGTCATTATATCATTTTCATGGTTTCTTAGGGTATCTAGTGAAAGAACCGAAGTACACTGAGAGGTTGGTTACTAAAAGGCTTCTTAAAAAGTTCATATTCACTCTTCCTATATGCTGCGTGGCTATAATGCATTATTAGAAGCAAATTTAGGCCTATAAATATAAATACACTTAATTAGGTAATTATGTTTGTTGTTGTTATGATGGAAGCCTAATAGGTTACACACAATAAGTTGATCTATTAGATTAAAATTAGGATTTAGTTAAGTAAGCCTTAATTAAATAAAAGGTATATTAAGGAGGACATAATTGAATTAGTTTAATTAAGAATAATTTAGGCTTATAGCAGCAATTTTACAAAGTTCATTGCATCCTTTCTCCTCCACATATTGACAATGTTAAACCAAATCTAACTTAAAAAATGAATTCCACCTAGAAAGTGATTTTTTAGGATTTTTGAAATATTTTTATATTAATCTTTGTCGAGTTACCTTTCCAACGATAGCATGTTTGCCTTCTAAAGCCTTCGGATAAGTTAAGAATGAATTTGAGAAGATGGATAGTGTGATGCTATCCCCTATTTTTAAACTTAAGAAGAGTTCAACAATTTTCTTGAACTATATTTCTAGGCAATTGATTGCTTAGAAATGCATCAGGTTAACTCCCTATGAAGTCATCTGTCACAGCATGGGTCTCACTAAGCTCAGATCAAGGCCTAAAAATTAATTTTATCTTTTATTCCAATTATTTATTTTAATTTAAAAGCAATGTTTTCACTAAAAATATTTCACTTCTCAAAATTTATCCAAATTTTTGTTCCTGGGGATACTTTAACACCATTTCCCAAGGGGACACTCTAACCTCGGTCTTAAAACTTCAAAAATCCAAATTTTCTCTTTCCCAGACTTTCTTGACTCTTTTTTTGAAAAAAAACCTTTTTCCCATGCTTTAAGAGACCATTGTGTCCGAAATTGTCTCGAAAATTATCATTTTGATTATTCCTCCAAAATTAAAGTTGCAATTACGAGACACATCCCAATCAGCCCTCCTTTTCTTTGCTTTTTGTGTCTGTTTTTATGCAATATTTATACTATATTACTTTACGTCTTACTAATATGTTTCTTTCCTTGATGATTGTGCATCCACGATTTTAAAATCAAATTTCTTAAAATCTAGGGCAATGTTTTATATCAGTATCCCTCCAGTGCTCGATATGGAATACCCTTTT
Organism: Adansonia rubrostipa; assembly: GCA_038381775.1. Taxonomy (NCBI): domain Eukaryota; kingdom Viridiplantae; phylum Streptophyta; class Magnoliopsida; order Malvales; family Malvaceae; genus Adansonia; species Adansonia rubrostipa. Next base: position 122,426 of record JBBYHM010396885.1, on the reverse strand, counting down.
CAAACCAAATCTGAAAATATTTTTAGCCTTACGTATCACCATGCCTTCAGGTTATGTAATGGTAACAAACCCTTTTTGCAAAAATTGAATTTAATTATTTCAAACTTCATGCATTATAAAAAGGGATTATATTCAAATAGCAACATAACAAAACCAAGACAATCAATAGTGAGATATTATACGACCATGAGGTACCGATATATAGCATCATGGGGGTGCTAATCTTTCCCTATATGTAACTAACTTACAAATGCTTCTAAAATGAACTTTGGTATATTTCAAGTTTTGTAACTCAAAAATAATGGTTTTAATAAGTGTCCGGCCACTCCTAATCTAAAATGATTGGTGGCGATTCTAAATCTTTGGCCACTTTGGGTAACCATCCAGGACTAGTTAGATGAGTGATTCATTTGATGATCTCTGCCTACTATCATCTAGCCACGCCTAATTCAAATCCCGATTAAGGGATACCTTCAATGTGTATTTTTTTAAGTCATGCATGTCATCCCAGTGATCAGGTGGAGGGCATGTTATGACATGCATATGATGCATTTAGGTAAATAATTACCTCCTAACTAATCTATGAGTTGCATAAAGATACAATCGGTAAACTAAGTTACTACCCAATCAATTTTTACATAATTTGTTGAGTCGCTCAAGGCTATGTAAAGGTGAAGGGGTGCCCAACTCATTGAACTTCTAGGATTATGATTGACAGCTATACCTACAATAAAATAATAAGAATAATCATTAAAGTTGTAAAATCTTACTAAATGATTGAAATTGCATATTGTTAACTACAAAATGTTTTGGTTCATAATAGATATAAACATTACTAATAGACTATCACCAAGAAGCATATGAGATGCAAATAAATTTTAATGGGCCAGACTTAATTGACTAGGCTTACATTAAATGGCATATCTAAAAATAGCCCACTAGGTTAGGGATAGTCTATTAACTTCATATTGATGACCTAGATCAAGCCACATTGTGATGATGGTTTGTATGACATTTGAACTCCAAAAAGAGCAAGTGACTATTTAAGTTCATGAATCTGAGTCTCATTGTGATCTAAATAGTTAATGACTTTGATTATGAGATTATCATGACTATGACCAAAACATTTCTCATAATAGTACTAAATCTTTGTCCAAGATGAGACACAATTACTAATCGAAAAAGTTCGTCATTAGATAGGTTAATGATTGGCTCAATGCAAGCGAGAGATGTTAGTATATGCCCTAGAGCCACTCAAATTAGATGAGGCATATAATAGTTAATAATGCAAACTAATCACTTTAGTTAGTGATTCAAGGTTTTCTTTCATGTTAGTGACATCATTGACACTCATGTAAACACTAATTGGATGAATCCCAAAACACAATGGCCTTGCAAAGTTAATAACAAGTTACAATGATGAGATCTTTATGCATCAAAGTTGCGTTTCCATCATATTGCAAAGACAAGACATTGACAAAGCACAAAAACTAGCATATACTAAGCCTTCATGTATTTGATGCATGCAACTCTTTGATCCTATAGAAGTTGAATTATAGAAATACTTAGGTATAACATATAGGTTCTTGTTTTATGGAAACAAGTTCATTGAACATGGCCCGTATGAAAACTCCATTTGGTATAAGTTACTCTAGTGTCTATCAAATATGTTTTCATGTGCCAGTCATGGATATTAGTCTTCAGACTTGTGATACTAGATCATCTTGTATGGGGATTGTCATGCTTTGATTCCATTACGAACAGGCCCACAATAAATGGATGCTTACGTAGGGTAGCGTTAGATACAACATGAACCATGCAAAGATGAATGAATGATCTAGAAAGGATTCACCACTCTGAGTGACATTGGAGACATATCTCATATGTTTTTTGCTTTGGTTAACTTGAGACATTAGCCAACGCATGATTAATTTAAGAGAAATAGTTTCTCTAAATTCATGAGATTAATGTTGTCAGATTTCCATGAAAATGCATGTATCGCAACAAGTAATATAGTGATAAAGTAAAGTGTCAATCCCACAAGGATTTGATATCAAATTTGTTAAGTACTAAAATTAAAACAACTTAAACTTTTTCAAATTAACGATTAAAAATTATTAATTAAAATCAAATAATAATAATAATAATAATAATAATAATAATAATGAAGCAAATAATAAATAATAAAAGCCTAGGATTATAATTTTCCTTAACACTTTATTTGAATAAAACCCTACTTTCTTAACGTGACTAATGATAATGGGTTGCTAATCATAAAATTCTAAGTTTTTCAAGTATTTTCTAATGGTCTTATAAAAATATCTCTGTTAATTAATTTATTGAATTCCTATGCAAATTAAACTAAGAAAAACTTATTAAGCTTAGACTCTAATTTGGTTACATATGGCATGCTCATATATTCCTATCTAACATACAGAACAATTCATCATAATAAATGCATATGAAACATACGTCATTCAATCCAGGTCTAAACACAAAATTCCCTTATCGAAGTTCATTAAGGTTATCAGATCAATCTAATTGGTGATCGAACAATTAGAAACATTAAGAACAAGGTTGAATAAACAACTCAAATATCATTAATATCAAGAAAAGAAAATAAAATAATCCAAACTATATATTGAGTTCCATTGTAACCCTAAAAAAATAAATTTAGTTCAAAATAAATATATAAAATATAAAATCAAGAGGTTATACTATCATAAATAATACAAGAAATATAAAAAAGATTAAGGAGAAAGAGAAAACTAAGATTGGCTGGGTCTTTTATCTTCAAGCTCCTTCAAAAATTTTTTAGCTTCTTAAATATTATGGTGGCATCTTTCCTCTTTAGGAAATAGGTAAAATAAATAGAAACCTAATGTCTACTCTTACTTAAATCTTAAACCTAAAAAGTCCTATATATAGCCAAAATCCTAAAATGGAGAAACTTGACATGTAAATAGCTTGAATAATTTATTTTTGGAACCTACCAAATTGAGTCTACTTTGCTTCTTGATTAAGTTGTTGCAATTTTGAAAATTGTTTTGACCTACTTAAATATGGAAATATTAAATAACTATATAATTTAAATATAAATTAAATATATAAAACTAATATAATATAAACTAAAAATTAATTAAATATAATTAAAAACCTCTCAGACTTAGTTACTTTAATATATATAATGAGACTAACTAACTCTGTATTATAGAGTTATCAATTAACTGAAAATTGTAGGAACTAATATGGATTGATACATAAGTAAAAACTGGACCATGTTCATGGTCTTTCTAGGATATCTCGTGAAAGGACCGAAGCAAACCGAGACACTCGTTACTAAAAGATTTCTTAAAAAGGTTATATTGACTCTTTTTATATACCGGGTGGCCATGATGCCTTATTAGTGGCCAATCTTGGTCTATAAATATAAATACACTTAATTGGTAACTATGTTTAATGCTGTTATGATGGAAGCCTGATTTTCTATCTTCAAAGCAACCAAGAACTATTCCTAATCACTTGGAACCTTGGTTTAGGCAATCTTGGCTTAGGAAAGTAGGGGGTTGGCAGGTCTAGGGTTTCTTGCCTAGGGTTTTCTGATAGCCAACATCCTCCAAAAAATACTTAATATTATATTTATAAGCCTCTTGGAGTTGGTTTATATGTTTAATGAATGGAACGGACCATGAGTGGTGCCACTTTTAGGGTTACTTGTAGCCCAATTAAAACTATTTTTAATTAGCTTGTCCAAAATTGGGCCTTAATAGTAATATGTAGCTCAAGAACACCCTATAGATGGTTATACCATAGCCAAGTCCATTAGCTAGCCCAACTTGGAGTAATTCACAACTAAACTCACTTATCTTGCTAATTTAGGGCTTTTAGCCTAAACCCTTATTTCATATGTTTGATAATTTAATCTACAATTAAATTTCAAGCCCAAGTAAAATAATTTTACTTCATATGAATAATATAAACAATTAATTAAATAATTATCAAATAATATATTTAATTCACAAGTACAAATATTTGGGTTATTTAATATTTTTCTGTAAAGCCATGTCTACACTTAGACATTTCCTTGGTAAGACATTTTTATTATTGTTACATTATTAATAGATTTCACAAATCTAATTTTACGTTTAAATCATTTTTAATTAAACTTATTCAATTACAGACTCATCAATTTATCTTTTATTCAATAAAGTCTAATGTAATTGAATACTAGATTTCATTTAACAATCCTATCTTATTGTGTGTGGCCCATTAGGCTCTCAACATGTTCGCAATGAACATGTTTAATATTATTAGTCACATTCATAGATCGAGAGCTAGATCTAGCAACCATCATGACCACTTAAATGTAGTAGAAAGAAGCATGATTGTTTCAAAACCTTTTAGTAACTAGCCTCTTTATGTAATATGGTCCTTTCACCATCTATCCCAGACAGAAGGTGAGCCAGGTGCAATGTCTACCTAAACCTCTATCCATATTAATTATTGTAACTCATGGTTAATAATCATGGATTTATAAGGAACTATTCCTTATAACTTATTGTGCTTTGACCAAAGATTTTAATCTAATTAACCATAGTCAAAAACACTTAAGATATGTCTTCAATGTCACTCGAAGTGGTGAATCATCTTTGGATCACTCATTCATCTTCGGTATGTTTCATAATATACCTAAAACCACTATTATTTTGTTATCATCCATCGTATACTGCATATACAAGATGACATAGTATCAAAAGTCTAAGGACTAATATACACGATTGGCACATGAGAACATTTTCCATAGACACTCGAGTGACTTATGCCAAATGGAGTTCTTATTCAGGACATGTTTAGTGAACATGTTTCCATAAAACAAGCACCTATATGCTATGCGCAGGTATTTCATATACTTCAACTTCTATAAGATCAAAGAGTTTTATGCATTCAATGCATGAAGTCTTAGCATATACTAGTCTTCATGCATTGTCAATGCATCGTCTTGACAATACGATGACTAAGAACAACTTTAGAAACATGGCTTTGATGCATAAGGATCTCATGAATGTAATTGGTTTACTAACTTTTTGCAAGGCCATTGTGTTTCAAGGGCTTCATCCAATTAGTGTTTGTATGAGTGTCAATCATACCACAACATGAAGAAAAACCAATGTTATTAAAGTTTAGTAACATATATGATGTTTTTTGACTATGTATCTTATGATCTAATCCAATTAGTTTAAGGGCATACACCAACAATAATATCATATCTAAAAATAAATTTAAAAATTCCACAAAAAGGTATTTACAAGCTAATTTTTCTCCTTAATACTTATCTTTTTTATTAGGGATCTATTCTCTATGACCCTTAAAACTATAATTTTTTGGTTGCACATATTAAGTGGCCATCTAGTCATGACAAAAATAGGTCTTGAGAAGGCTTAGTCCTCATAGAATAGGTTGACCCTATTAGGACAATCGCTCAATTCTCGATCTCAGATATTTCAGATTGTCAGTGAAAAGGGTTGGACAAAATTAAGTATCTATAGGCACATTATCTAAGTGATCAGGTAAAGGCACATGGTGACAGCTTGACAACTCCATCTAGTTCTCGATTTTCCTTAATTTTTTGTCATTATTTATTTGTAATCCCCTTTCTTCATCCTCTTTGCACATAACATTTATTTGTCAACATCATATTTGCACTCATTTTTTATTATTTGCAAGGGTTTTTTATGGCCTGAAAATGAATATGTCAACTCTTTTAAAATGGTAATAAGGAGTAAAGCAAAAAGGTTTGTTATTTCCTTGGCACCATATCGTGCACCTATATTTGCATTAGACTATGAGTTATATTTACCTTGGAGAAAGACTATAACCTTTATTAGGTGGAAGTGAACTATTATCCTCTATGGCATCACTTCTTGACCCATGGGCTAGCGATACCTACCAGGATGTAAATTACCTATGCTCATGTGGTATTCTTTTTAGCCATATAGGCATAGGGAAATACATTCACATGAATCAAACTTGTTATGCTAAGTCTGCATGGGCCTAGGATCAAGGTGCCTCGACTATTCTTATTGGAAAAAGGAACGATCTAGGGGTTAGGAATACCCTAAGGATGAAAGACATTTTGATTTCATTGGTCTTTTAAACTGATTATTCATATTTATATATTTAAGGTTTCATTATGTCATTGCTATTCTGTCTTATTTAGATTTACATGTTAAAGTAAATGTAAGAAAATATATCTCACTGACTACTTTTATTTACACTATTAGAATGTTGTATATAATGAACTTTATATGCGGTAAGACAACATTCTAAGCTAAGTAGTCTAAATCAACAATCCATAGCCTATGGGGTTAATGTGAGCAATTAACTCATGCTTAGACTATTATGTCGTCTAAATCTAATTGGGGGGTGGCTCATCTTACCCATTTGGAGCGGATTGACTCCTTGAGTAGAGACATAGATATATTGCCTAAACGTGGTGATATATTGTGCAATTAATCCATTAATAAGTCTGTTCAATTGGATTAATTCACTTTTGACATTCATTATGTAATTACCTTAATCCTGAGTAAGTAACTAACTTTATGTGTTTAACTTGCGTACTTTGATGTTCATTTTTGAATTGGGTACATGATTTATGCTTGACAAGAGGTTTACTTGCAGATATGGAATCATAGCTTTGATAAAAAGTTAAGATTATCCTCTTAAAAGGCATTATACGAGATAGTGAATATGGATGAGCCTTTAGTCATTTGTTGATCAAATGATATAATTATTCACATGTGGTGAAAAATCATTTTCACGTATAGAGTATAATAGAACTTTAAGATAAGGTGATCAAGGAGGTAAAACAGGCTTTTAACCTCAAGTTGATCATAGATATCATATGAGGGTATTACATGTACGACAAGGTCATTAGATCAAAAGGCCATTTATAAAGCCTAGTAATATGGTATATAATTGGGAGTGCAATCTCAGGTCTTTAGTGGTACGACCCTGAGATTAATAATTAAGTAATTAATTATTAGGATAGAATAATTAATACATAGATTATTGGAGCCTAGTTATATATGTCCAATTGGTCCCTCCACTAGCTCAATATAACTTTCTAACAAATGGTTATCGATCAGAAATACCCAAAGCCAGATAATTCTCAACATGGTGAAGTGGTGTGCCCGATTCATTTATTTTAGGAGTGTGGGCATTTTCTTCAGTAAATAAATAAAAATTATTTTTGGTATTATTTTATTTAGAATATATATTTTTAATTTGATTAAATAATTTAGACAAGAATTGGTAATTTAAATTATTTACATTTATATTTTGATAAATATAGAAATTAATTTAAATTAAATAGATATGGGAAATTAATTATTTATATAATTAATTTAATATCTATTGAGTCTTGTTTAAACATTTATTTATGAATTAAATATGAAAAATATTATGAATAAATGAAAAAAATATTTTATTTATTTATTTTTATTTACGATTAAATTAATTATTTTGCTATAATTAATTTTATTTTGATAATTAGTACATAATTATCTATTCGAATAAAATTGCCATGATTTTATTTTGAATTAGAATTGGAGTTATGAAAATTATTAAGCTAAATAAAATTAATAGTTTAATTAGAATTAATTAATATTTAGATTAAAAAGGCTGAATTCTGTAAAATAAATTTGGGCCCAAGATATATAGATATTTTTTGGTTTAGGCAGAAAATGTGGTGGGCACCCATGTTAGTGTTAGCACTACACATAAGGTTTTATGGAATAGTAAAATAATTATTTTAATTAAACTTAAAATTAGGGCTATCTTGTTACCTGATATAAATAAGAGGTTTACGCCTAGGGTCTTTCTTTAGACTTTAGCATCATGTCTAGAGGTTTTTGACCACAACATCCCATCTAAACCCAATTGCACAAGGTGGTCATTAACTAGAATCAAGCCATACCAATCTAGAGTTGATCGAGATAAAGAAAGCCAGTATACTCTACTATCTGAGAATTGGAGAATAGTAAAGAAAGTTAGTTGGTTGAAGCTTTCACATGGATCTAAGAAATATCGGACGGATTCTACAAAAATGCAACTTAGGTAATTGATTATGGTGGTTTTATTATATATAACAACACGATTTAGGATGATTGGATTAAAAATTTTTAAAATTTTGATTCGCATTTGATCCATTTTTTCTTACAATTGGTATCCGAGCCAGATCATGATTATGTTTTATACCTAAAACTAATAATCAAAATTCTCCTTAATTATGTAAGGATTTAATTATTAGAGAGTTGACAATCTAGTTTATGTTGTTTATCAAGATATAAATTACTATTTTTTGCTGATCATGATATCTTAGATTTTAGAATTGATGTATCTAGGTTTTTATTAGGTTTGTAATTAGATGTGGTCTATCATCACCACATATGTTTGTTTTTATTTTTATTCAATGATTTATATAAATTATACATGAAAGATGAAGATTTGAAGACCCTACATTCATTTTTGAATTAACTTGTTCATTTTTTGATAATTAGAAAGCTATCCAGAACCAACAACTTCTATTGGAAACCAATAGCTTCAATCTAGAATTAACAGCTTGAAGCTATGCAGAGTTCCCAAGCGCAGGTACATATATTAAGAAACTCTTAAAAACCTAAAGCCCTAAAACCATAACTTGATGCTGCAAGGGTACGAACCCTAGTAGCCTAGTCCTTGAAGTGACATATGGTCACCGTTAGGGTACAACCCTAATAACACTCGAGGGCTAGGGAGCCACTATTGAAGGTGAACCCTAGCAGTAGCAAATGCAACCTCGTCGTGCCAGGTGGCCAAGGTTGCATGAGGGTTAAGGTAGGGTTAAGGTGTGAAGCCTAACCCCGGATGTAGGGCATGGTGCATGCACACACTTAGGGTGTATAGGCACCTGTCCACCCATGCAGCCAAGCGTGAGTGCACTTCAGACGTAAGAGGAAACGCTCGGTACGATGCCGTACACTGGGGCAAGATACCCCTAACGTGCGGGCTTGGCATTCATATTCTTCATTAGGTAAGTAGTGTTGCACCATGTTGTATGGAGGTGCAAGCCCCATGTGTGCACCACTGTGGATAGCCGCATGCCTAGGGGTGGCTTGTTGAGCCACCAAGATGCAAAACCCGATGGTGGATCAGGGTCTATGTGGGTTGTGGGAGAGAGGTAGGGTTTAAACCTTAACAAATTTTTTGAGCATTATTTGCTAAAAATTCTCACGAGCAATTGGCTTGGGCTTATAAAGGATAGATATTTTAAAGGCTATGGGTGATTCAAATTTTATCAGATTGTAAAGATGGTTATTTTTTAAATACTTTATGGAATTGAAGGAATGGATTGCATGGATAGAAATCGATGCATGAAGATAGAGTAAAAATTCAAGACCCAAACAAATAGTCATTAATATATGTCTTAACCTATGAGGATTTAAGGTAACATATATTAATTAGAAAGGATCCATTTTTTTGGCTATTTGTTTTATGATCACCCCTTGATGGCTTAAAGCAGTAGTGGATGCCAAAAATTACCATTACAATGCTATATTTTTTGTAAGTTTTTTTATGTAGAAACGTATTTATTTATGTTTAATTGCTAAATATCTGTTTCATATTTACTTGAGCGTGATTGTAATGTTTCGAATATATTTATTTGTTTTAGTTCAAAATGTCACATGCACCTCTTATTCAAATTTTCAATGATAAAAAATTAAATCAGGATAATTTTAAAGACTAGAAAAGAAATCTACTAATTGTTCTCAGCTATGAGAAACTCAAGTTCTTACTTGATGAACTTTGCACAACTGAACCTCAAAATTATGCACTTAATGGATAGGCTTTTTCACTTTATACTCGATAAGAAAGTCCAATGACATAGCTTATTGTTATATGCTGGCTAGCATGTCAAGTGCTTTGTAAAAGCAACATGAGAACTATGTCACTATTAGACAGATCATGGATAATTTGAATGATATGTTCGGAGGCCAATTCAAGTTGATTAGATAATTCACTATCACAAATTTAATAAACTGTAAGCAAAAGGTAGGAATTCTGGCAAAGGATCATATGTTCACACCTATAGGGTACTTTGCTAAGGTTGCTAAAATGATGCTGAGTTGGAATATAACACCCAGATTGATATGGTGCTTAAAATTCTTTTTTAGAGATTTTGTAGGCTTTTAAGGTGTGTATAATCTAGGAAGCAAAGGGTTAGGTTTCATCAAACTCATAACGGAGTTACAAGCCTATAAGCTCATGCTCTATGATGGCCACCGACCCAAAGTAGATGCAAATCTAGCTATTGCTTCTAATTCTGGTTTCAAGAATAAGAAAAAGAAGAAGCAAATCACCAAAAAACAAGGGGCTTTTAAGTTTTCTATTCCTTTTGCATCTAAAGGTAAGAAGAAGAAGAAGAAAAAAAAAACCAAAGGACCCTAAAAAGTCTAAGTGCTTCTATTATGGAAAGGTTGGTCATTTTAAAAAGACTTGTAAGGAATTCCTAGCCTCCAAGGGCAAATAAGGTAAGCATTTTTTTATATTAAAGCTTGTTTAGTGGAAGATTCAAAAGACACTTAGGTCATTGCCAGAGCCACTAATCATGTTTATTTTTCTTCAGAGGGGTTCAAAGAAATGAGAAGTTTGCTTGAAAAGAACCTTTCATTGAGAATCAGTAGTGGAAGCATGGTGTTAGCTGAAGTAATAAGAGACATACATCTTTATTTTAATGAATTTAGATTTATTTTGTTAAAATACAATTTTTATGTTCCTAGTTTTAAGAGGAACCATATTTTGGTTGCTTGTTTAATTAAATATTCTTATTTAGTTTCTTTTAGTAAAACTATGATGATTCATAAAAACAAGTCTTTTATCTGTTCTGGGCGAATGGATGGTAATCTTAATTTGATCAAACCAAATATGTATTCACTACTTGACACTGAATTAACAAATAACTCTAAAAGATTTAAAACTTCTCACTTTAATTAGGCGTACCTTTGACATTTAAGACTTGGTCATAAAAGACAAGAAATGATATAAAGATTGGTGAATGACGATCCATTAGAATCTCTAAAGGAGGTACATCTGCCGAATGTGAATTTCGTCTTAAAGGTAAAATTACCAAAAGGTGTTTAAGAGCAAAATGTACAAGGGCACAAGAACTTCTAGAAATTATGCATACTTACGTATGTGGCCCTATGAATTTCAAAGCACAAGGAAGGTATGAATACTATGCATCATTCGTAGATGACTACTCAAGGTTTGGATATATGTACCTGATGCACCATAAAAGTGAAACCTTTGACAAATTGAAAGAGTAACGTGCAGAAGTGGATAAGCAATGGAGTAAATCCATTAAGACACTTTAATCTGATTGAGGTGGTAAATACCTCTTTGATGAATTATAGGACACCTCATAGAGAATGGGATTTTATCCCAATTGACTACACTAAGTACTCATAGAATAGTGTAGGTGAGAGAAGGAATAGAACCTTACTGGGTATGGTAGACCCATGATAGCTTACTCGAAGCTACCATTATCCTTTTGGGGATATGCACTACAAAGAGCATGTTACATTCTGAACTAAGTTCCAACTAAACTCCTAAAACTCCATACAAGTTGTGGAAGGGCAATAAACCCTCTCTTAGAATATGAAAATATAGGGGTACCTAACACATGTATCAGATAAGGATGTAAAGAAGTTAGAATCTCATTCAGAATTATGCATGTTTGTGAGGATATCCTAAAAGAACAAAAGAAGGACTATTTTATAACCCGAAAGAATAAAAAGTCATTATCTTAACCCATACAACTTTCCTTGAAAAGTGTTACATGAATGGCCTTAAGCCTCTAAATAAAGTGGTGCTTGACGAATTGTCAGGAGATAAAATTGCTCCATAGATTTTAGTCTTAGATCATGCTTTAAGTTTCATGGAAAGACTAGTAAATAATTAATCAGTAAGGAGCTTCGTCGTAGTGGGGGGGTTTCTAAAAAACCTAATTTCTTTATGTATAATGGTGAGATTTATTAATCTAAAGCCACAGAACATAAAGATGATTTGGTCACCTATGATGAAGCTAGAAGTGATGTTGATGCAAAGTTCTAGTAAAAGGCTCTGAACAATAAGATGGATAATATGAAATCCAACCTGATATGAGGGTTTTGTATACCTTCTCGAAAGGGTAGAACCCATAAGGTGTAAGTGGGTTTATAAGAGAAAGAGGAATACCGAAGGGAAAGTGGAAACCTTTAAAGCTAAACTTGTAGCAAAGGGATGCACACAAAGGGCCAATATTGACTATGACAAAACCATTTTGCTTGTTGTGATGCTAAAGCCCATTCACTTTCTTCTTTCCATTGCTACGGCTCTGAATTATGAGATCTGGCAAATAGGCATCAAAACTGAATTCTTGAATGGCTATCTTAACGAGAGCATCTATATGATGCAACTAAATAGGTTTGTAGTAAAGGGCTAGGAAATGAAATTTTGCAAGTTGCTTAGATCCATTTATGGATTAAAGCAAGCCTTTCACCCATGGAACCAAAGATTTGATTTAGCGATCAAGCTCTTTGGATTTGAGAAAAATGTTGATGAAGTTTATGTTTATAAACATATTAAGGAAGGCAAAGTGGTTTTTCTAGTCTTATATGTCAATGACATACTACTCATTAGGAATGATATGGGAAACTTATTATCGATCAAACTATAGTTGTCACAACAATTTAACATGAAAGATTTAGGGGAAGTTAATTATGTTCTAGGCATAAAGATCGAAATAATAGGATGATAGCTTTATCCTAAGCTTCATACATAGACAAAATTATCAAAAAGTATGCAATTCAAGATGCCAAGAAATGTTTGCAACCATTTATAACAAGATTCACTCTTTTATTGGATGATTGCCCTAAGACATTTGAAAAAAGAGAGCGAATGAAGAAAGTCCTTTATGCATCCACCATAGGTAGTCTTATGTATGCTATGTTTTGCACACGTCTTGATATTTGTTATGCAATTGGTATTTGTAAGTCGATGTCAGTTGAATCCTTATAATAAACATTGGCAAGCTATGAAGCATATACTTAAGTATCATAAAAAAATAAGAAACTATATGTTCGTATATTCTGAAGGGGACCTAACACCTATGGGATATACGGATTCAAACTTCCAGACTTGTAGGGATTTAAGAAAATTGATTTATGGGTCTATATTTTTCTTAGGAGGAGGCACCATCATGCAAAAAAGTGTAAGGCAAAATTTCATGGCTACCTCTAAGATAAAAGTCTAATATGTGGCTACTTCTTAAGTGTCTAAGGAAGTGACTTGGTTTCACAAGTTCCTTAGAGACCTTGAGGTAATTCCTGGTATGGATAGACCTATTACACTTTGTGATAATAGTGTACCAATAGCAAATACCAAGGAATCTAGAGACCACTAGAGGACAAAACATATAGATAGGAAATACCACATTATAATAGAATTAGTGTTGGTTGGAATTGGTAAAGCCTACAAAATTGCATTCTAAGACAACCTGGTTGATCCTTTTATAAAAATTCTTATGGCTAGGAGTTTTGAAAGGCACGTTGAAAGCATTATGGTGCAAGATATGACTTATTTACACCCTTAAGGCAAATGGGAGATTGTTAAAAACTCCGTAAGGATGAAATACATTTTAATGTCTTTCATTGATCTTTTAAATTGATATTTCATAGTTATATATTAGAAGTTTTATTATATAATTGCTATTCTATCCTTATTTAAATTTACATGCTAAAGTAAATATAAGCAAATACAGCTTATTGACTACTTGTGTTTATACTATTAGAATGTTGCATATAACAGACCTTATATGCAGGAAGACAACATTCTGAGGTAAGTAGTCTAAATCGATGTCCATAGTCTATGGGATAATGTAAGCAATTAACTCATGCTAAGACTATTATGTCATCTAAATCCAATTGGGGAGATGGCTTGTCATGGCCATCTGGAGTGGACTAACTCTTAAGTAGGGACATAGATATATTACCTAGAGATGATGATATATTAGATTGGACCAAACTACAATTAATCCATAAGTAAGTCCTTTTACTTGGATTAATTTACTTTTGACATTCAATGTGTAATTACCTTAATCCTAAGTAAGTAACTAACTTCATGTCTATAACTTGTATACTTTGACGTTATTCTCTTAAAATGTTATTCTCTTCTTAAAATGTTATTCTCTTAAAAGGCATTATACAGGATAGTGAAAATGGATGAGGCCTCGATCATTTGTTTATCAAATGATATAATTGTTCACATGTAGTGAACAATCATTTTCACGTATAAAGTAAAATGAAACTTTAAGATAAGGTGATCAAGTAGATAAAATAAACTTTTATCTTTAAGTTGATAATGGATATCATATGAGGATATTATACAAATAACAAGGTCATTGGACTAAAATGCTATTTATAAAGCTTACATAATACAATATATAATTGGGAGTGCAATCTCAGGTCTTTAGTGATACAATCCTAAAAATAATAATTATGTAATTAATTATTCAAGATAGAGTAATTAATACATAGATCTTTGGAGGCTAATTTTATGTGTCCAATTTGTCCCTCCACTAGTTCAATATATTTCCTTAACGAATGGATATTCATCAAAAATATCCAAAGTTTGATGATTCTCAATATGATGAAGTAATACGCTAGATTCACTCATTTTAAAAGTGTGAGTGTTTTCTTTAGTAAATAAATGAAAATGATATTTGGTATTATTTATTTAGAATATATATTCAATTTGATTAAATATTTATTTAGACAAGAATTAATATTTTAAATTAATTATATTTGCTTGTTGATAAATATAGGAATTAATTTAAATTAAATAGATATGAGAAATTAATTATTTATATAATTAATTTAATATCTGTTAAGCCTTGCTTAAATATTTATTTATAAATTAAGTATGAATAATATTCTAAATAAATTAAGAAAAAATCTTTTATTTATTTTAATTTATAATTAAATTAGTTTTTTACTATAGTTAAGTATTTATTTTAATTTTGATAATTAATACATAATTATTCTATTCGAATAAAATTGCCATGATTTTATTTTGAATTAGGATTAAAGTTATGAAAAGTTATCTGGCTAAAATAAAATTAACGGTTTAATCAAAATTGATTCATATTCATATTAAACAGGCTAAATTTTATAAAATAAATTTGAGCCAAAAATATCTAGATATTTTTTGGTTTACCCTGAAAATTTGGTGGGTACCTATATTAGGATTGGCGCCACACATTGGGATTTATGGAATGGTAAAATAATTATTTTAATTAAAATTAAAGTTAAGGCTACCTTTTTACCTGATGTAAATAAGAGGCTTATGCATAAAGTTTTTCTTTAGACTTTGGCACCACACCTAAATGTTTCTAATCATAGTCTCCCATGACTTTAAACCTGGTGGCACAAAGTGGTCATTAAGGAAAATCAAGTTGTGCGAATCTGGTGTTGATCAAGACAAAAAATGCCTACAGACTCTACATTCTGGGAATTAGATAATAGTGGAGAAGGCTAATTGGTTGAAGCTTTCACATGGATCTAAGAATTCCTCGACGGCTTCTGTAGATCTGCAACTCAGGTAATTGATTATGATGGTTTTATTATATCTAACAACATGATTTAGTACGATCAGATTAAAAAATTTTTAAAATTTTGCTACACATCTTATATTTTTTTCCTACATTGGAACCAATTTAAAGTCAACTTAACCCTATATAGTTAGCCATAAGAGCTAAACCATGTCAACCATATTGAAGTATTGGTAGGATAACTTAAAGAATAAGACATGCACAGAAACACTTCTTACCTTTTGCTCTTCTTTATTATTGTTATGTAGATGATGATGAGCAAACATCATTGCCAACGTCCATATTCTCTGCCCAAGAAGATGTCATCCATTATAATAATATTATTGGAGCATGCAATTATGCTGTTCGACCATGGCTAATACTTATTTATTTTTCTTAAGGGATAACATGTGAATGTTGTCATCTAATACCCTTTTTGAGGCTTGATATCAACTCCTAAGGAATAAAATCTACTCAGGTAAGTCATTAGGCCTCTTAACTATTAGATAATGGTGAGTGAGCACCATTGCCTAGATCATTAGTAATGTCCTAAGAGGTTTCATGCTATGGAAAACCACCTGCATAAGCTATTATGCTGTCTAATAGATGGCTTGACATTGACTTATAATTGGATAGTGGCGAGCAAGTCATCAACATCCCTAACATTAATTTTCATCCCGATGGGACATCATGAGGATAATTTTAACTCGGACACGTCGTTATGCTATCAACATCAACTTAGGCTTTGATGGGCAAATGACATTACTCATGGCTTTTCTATGCTTGCCCTAAAGCATCGTAATGCTGCTAGGCAATTTATTCTATGTTTTATTTGTTGCATTCTTAATATGTCGCTAACTTAGTGCTTTTTGTTGTTGTCTTTGCTACATACATCATGTTTTCTTATATCAAGATAGTTGGTTCCAAGGGTAGTGTCCATTGACAAGTATCTTACCATGGCACAAGCAACGGTTAAAGCATTTAAAGATTTTAAGATAGTTAAAGTTGAGTCAGAAGAGGAGTAAAGGCAAAATAGGGATCATCTCTGGCCTATGTACTTAACAAAGGTTCTAAAGTGGGCTGAAACGGTCTTCAGGCATTTTAATCTTTAGGATCTGAGGGATACATGGAATAGTTAGGATGAGATGGATAATGCCCTTTTTACAGAAAATTATAGGGATATTGCTTTATTGGCTTAAGTTTGAGTCAATTGCCGGCTGTTACAAGCCATTGTGCAATTTTGGAACCTAAGTATAGGTGTTTCACTTTTAAGAGATAGGATTTAGTTCTTACTATAGAAGAATATGTGGTTATGCCTAATTTGATAAGATTTACTCCAAGTTAGCAAAGCCAATACCTTTCAAGAAAAAGTTGGCCAGTGCATTTGGGTCAGAGAATTTGGGTAAATTCACATGTGGTCACACTAGGGAATAGTGCATCCATCACTTAAGATAGCCTGAAATTGGCAGTAAGCACTCAGTCTAATAAAAGGAAGATCAGTAACTCTTTTGCATTAGCAATCTATGGCCTACTTATCCTTCTGAGAACTTTAGAATGTATAGAGGCTGTGGTAGTGGACATTTGTTCTAAGTTGAGTAGCGACATCAATCCTGCTCTTTCCATCTTAGCGAAGACCATCTGATCCTTAAACTTGGAAAGAAAATAAGGCAAAGTACACTACATTAGATGTTTATCACTTATGTACATAAGGCTTCTTAGACATTTTAGGGCAAAAAATTACTGCAGCCTTATATGCAAATTTTAGTCTCTTCACCAAGTTCTTGGAAAAGAAGAGGTCATAGAATACCATTAAGGATCAAAAGATTGCAAGGTTTCAAAACTTATGTTTCAAAAAGATAACTTAGTAGTGCCATGGATGATTCCTAGCTTGTTTGTATACAAATGTGAGCCGTATTAATTGGTGCTGCTTAATGGATTATGGGGAAGCATTAGCTATTGTTCACTCGTGGCTTTACGGTAGTTTGATTGTCAATAGTTAGTTCTCATCATTCATGGGCTTGGTATGCTGGATCTTAAGTACAGAGGAGATAACCACACCAACAAGGTGTAGAAGATCTTTGATGCGTGGAAGAAGACCTACTGTATCATACTAAGAAGGTGTAAAATAATAACTTTGGCTTACGAGGATTAAATAGCCAAGCGAGTTAATGATAGTATGCTATTACCCATTAGTAGGATTCCTTATGTGCTAAAAGATGATCCTTTATCTGAGATAAAGATCTAAAGTAGGAGTTTGCACAAAAGAGAGCCATCTTTTCTAAAGACATTCATTTATTGCAAGAAAAAAATAGTCAATAGGAGTATAAGTGTCAAGTTTGAGAGGGATGGACATAAAACCTTGTCAAGATAACATATGCCATTAATGAAGATCTCTAAGATTTAAAGAAAAACTACATGGCACTTAAAAAGGTGAAGAAATATCAAAGGATCAACAAATCTTCGATTGAATGGAAGGCTGAACTAGCCTCTCTCATTGATAACCTAGAAACTTGGAAGACTTAAGCGAAGACAAATATAGAAGAATACACTAAGGTTTGTGCTAGTCTATTGGTCTATTAGAAGAGAAGCAGAAGCCTAGAAGCTTGGGTATAAGTTCTCTAAGAGAGAAAGATTGAGAATTAAAATTTAATGGCAGGGGTTCAAGAATTGAAGCACTCCATTCAGGCCCAGCAAGACCAAGTTGAGAAATTATCAAAGTCTTCCAATAAATTATGCTAGAATTTGTCTTGGCTGACCAAGGGCTCAATTGGAATGTAGGAAATATCTCTAATGTCTTGTTGAACAAATTTGAGTGTCTTAGACCAATGCAAATGACATGATCAAGTTAGCTAGATCTAAGAGCAAGATTTTATCCCCACAGAAGACGTAGATAAGAATTGTTGAATTTTTATGAACTTATAATCAAACAATGTAATCTCATGCGATATTTTTGGATTTGGCTTGATGGCTTATAACCAATGTTTCATTGAAATGGATGATATTTATTTTAAAATTATTACCAAAATTTAACTTTCTCCTGCATTTGCATGCATAATTTTGTTTCATCATGTTTTTTTTCTCTTTCATGTAACATTTTTACATTTACATGGTTTCATTAATCACACTTATTATATAATCCATCATCACTCTAAAGTGTAAGGGTCTTTAAAACATTAAATCAAACATTTAACACCAGTACGTCACTTGTCTTCACCAGAAAGTAATGGAAAATGATCACCAAGCTTACATTGAGAGACTTTAGATTATGCATTGGGAGGCTCAGGAGTAGATGCTTTGTAGAAGTGATGAATTGCAAACCTCAGTTGTTGAATTAACAAGGATATTGGCTGCCTCTCTAAGGAACAAAGGGCAAGCAAATACCACTGGCAGGGGTAAAAAATTGGTTAACCTTGAGGCTAATTTGAATAGCGGTACTGAAGCCACCATTGCTCATGAGGGGCATCCTAAAAATAGCTACCCTTGGCAATGTCAATTCTATTAGCTTAGTCATTTATCTTTGTAAACCCATCGACCATACCACATTTGGTTCATGGGTATCATGGCACACACTTAGGATCCTCCATAGCAAATTCCTTTAGCTGCAGACCTCGATGAACAAGTAGACCAAGAAAAAGCAATTGTCCACTATCTGCTGAGGCTGAAGAGAGTAAAATCAAGTATAAGTTGTTAGAAAAGCACCTCAAAGCCATATAGGGAAGTGATAAGTTAGGAATCATAGGTGCCAAATCCCTAGGTCTAGTTTCAAACCTTATCATCCCACCTAAACTCAAGGTGTCAAACTTTGACAAGTACAATTAGACCAAAGATCCCACTACTTATGCTCACATATACTGCTAAAAGATGGAAAGACATAAAGATAATGAAAAACTACTAATACATTGCTTTTAGGACAGCCTAACAAGGGTGACTACTCATTGGTAAATAAAGCTCAATCCAGTTAGAATTTAAACATGGGTAAATTTAGCTTGCGCTTTCCTTGAACAATATAAGCACATGTTCAATTGGGCTCTAGATCACCTTTCTCTATTAAACATGGAAAAGCAAGCTACAAAAAGTGTCAAGCAATTTACCCAGAGGTGGTGATAAAAGGTTGCCCAGGTTCACCCTCTATCGATCAAGAAAAAGATGTTGGTCATGTTTGTTGACACCCTGCGAGCTCTTTAGTATAAGAAGTTAGTAAGGAATGCCATAAAGAACTTCTCTGATATGGTAATTGTAGGAAATCTCAGGAAATTAGGTTTCAAAAATTTATAAAACAACCCATAAAGATAGCAGCTAAAACTAATTAAGCAAATTAATTCGAGACTCCGTAAATAGGATCGTCTTGCGAGGTCTTGATTAATCTTTAAAATCAAGAAACCTAAGAAACTATTCAACATTCAACACCAATCTTGAGAAATCTTTTAGCAATTCCATGACCCAAGAATAAGTACACCTAGACTGGCTATTATAAACTAAAACTATCTAAGTGTCTAACCTCTAATGGTTATCCACAAAAGTGACCCGAAAAATCTTCAATCAGGAAGAGACTTTGTTGCTGAGAGCCATGTTAGCAGCTTAGACTTTAATAAATCTTCCCTTATGATTAGAGACCTTGAGCAATAATCAAAGATAAAAGAAGAAAATAATTTTCTTCTCTAAGAAACCAAGATTACACTAACTTGTTAAAGGTTTAGACAGAAAACTTCAATCATGTTTTCTAAGCCTTCTTGGCCAATTTTTTAAATAAAAAATTCATATATGAGGGATAGGTAACATGAATTTATATGTCTAAGGTTTAAAATTTTAATTTTTAAAAAATTAGAATTTTACCCCTAGCCTATTTAAACTTATTCAAATTGGGCCTAAGTAACCCTTAATTTTATTAGACATATAAGCCCAGTCTCAAATTAATTTTTACTAATCACCCTTGTGTGTGACCCATTAGGCCTCTATCATACTGGTAATAAAAATAACATAGGCCAATAAAGAATATTTTATATTTATAGACCAAGATTAGCATCTAGAAATGCATCATGGTCACTTAACATGCAGGGAGTGCCAAAATAATTTTGACAAGTCCTTTAGTGTTTAGTATCTTAGTGTAATAAATATCCTTTCATTATATATCCTAGAATTAGCAAGAACATGGTTTAATGTCTACTCTTAGCCTATTACATATTAATATGCAACCCCTATGTGTTAATTCCTTAGTTAGTATTGTCTTAGCCAAAGACTTTGAGTTAACATGGGCCAGTGCATGTGAGATATGTCCCTTCATATCACTAAGGTGTTGAATTTTCTCTAGGCACTCATTCACCTTCAGTATGCTTCATGTCATACATAAAATCACCTTTATTTTAGCATCCATCCATTATGAACACGTTTTTGATGATCTCTAGGTATGATAATTCAAATATAAGATGACTTGGTGTCACAAGTCTAAGGATCACTTACACTATTGATATATGAGAGTATTTCCATAGACACTTGAGTGAAATACCAAATGGAACTCTCATAAATGGTTATCTTCAGTGAACTTGTTACCATAACAAGCACCCATATAATGTCCCCAAGTATCTCTATACTTTAACTTTTGAGATCAGTTGCAAGTATTTTATGGATAGAGGTTTACATATGCCAATTTCTATGCATTGTCAATGCCCCGTCTTAATAATATAATGACTAAGAATGGCTTTAGAAAAATGGCTTTGATGCATGAGGATCTCATAATTGTAACTCTTTACAATTCCTTTACAAGGCTAATATGTTTTATGGGCTTTATCTACATAGGATACTAACAACAATTATTCAAGAAAATCTAATGGATAAAGAAATACATCATTAAAATTAATAAAATATTATGTTTTAAATACATGAAATCACTAAATGCTAATGCCTCTCTAGCCATATGATTGGCTTGTGGGGCTTACACTAACAATCTCTCACTAGCACTAAAGCCATTCACCCATATGTTTAAGTCCCATACCCTCGATATTCAAACATGTTTCTTCTAGGGTAGAACTATAGTGAAAAGATTAGCTAAGTTCTTCTCGGTGGGTACTCGTTTAATGCTAACATCATGTTTCTTTATAAAATCTTTAATAATGTGATACGACTGTAATACGTGTTTAGATTTGTGATAAGACCTTTGTTCCTTAGCTTACACTATGGCTCCATTGTTTTTATGTAGCAATGCTCAGAATCACATCAAGTTTATCAATCCAAACTTTTTCTAACATGGCCTCACACACGAGGATGTATCTTGCTTTAGTCATTGAGTTTGCAGCTGTTGCTTGTTTAGAACTTTTCAAACTACTTGCAACACCATTAAGGGTACATATAAAATTGTTTAGCAATTTTTAGTCATCCAAATCTAATTAAAAGCTAGCATCAGTATATCCCTTAACTTGGAGTTTAGCACCTCCATACGTGACATTCCATCTAATATCTTAGGACATAATTATTTAAGTAGTCTACACCATGTAACATAAGTGAGTTTTCTCTCTTAGAGTTATCCATCTTAAACCTTTAAGAATCTTGTCTATGTACAAGGATTGGGATAAGCTAAGGATTCATTTTGATCTATCTCTATAAATTTTAATTCCTATAACAAATTTAGCTTCTCCTAAATCCTTCATGGAGACATGTTTGGATAGTCAGACCTTAATGGTTTGCAACATTGGTATGTCGTTTCCCATAAGCAATATGTCATCTACATATAGCAATAAGACAATAATTGCTTGCTCCTTTACCTTCTTATAAACACAGGGATCACAAGATTCTTCTGAAAGCCAAATTCTTTAATTACTTCATCAAATTTGATGTTCCAACTCCATGAAGCTTGCTTTAGTCCGTAAATGAACCTTTTTAGCCTACATACTTGATTTGGATTTGGCTTAGATATAAAAACCATCAAGCTATGTCATGTACACCTTTTTTGCAAATTATTGTTAAAGAATGCCATTTTTGCATTTATTTGCCATATTTTATAATTGTACTATGGTACTATCACAAACAGTATTCAAATGGATTTTTACCATGGGAACTAGTGAAATGGTTTCCTCACAATCAATGCCTTCTACTTGATTATAACCTTTTGCTATTAGTCTAGCCTTATAGGTTTACATGTGGCCATCCATATCAGTTTTTCTCTTAAAAACCCCTTTACAACTTATGGGTTTTATCCCTTTGGGTGGGTCAACCAAAGTCCAAACTTGGTTGATATCCATGGCGTCCATCTCAACCTTCATGGCATCAAGCCATTTTTTAGAATCAATGTTAGACATTGCTTCCTCATATGTGGTAGGTTCAGTGTCATTAGGCGAGTCATTCTTATCCATGAGAAATCTATATCTCTTAAGTGCTTGCCTGATCCTGCCAAACTAACTTAATATTGATGTTTCTTGAGTTTCAAGCAGACATTTAATGCTTCTTCCCTTAACCTTGGTGCCATAGGAATGTCTATTTTGTGATTATTAAACTTTTTCAAGATCAAACTTACTCTACTGAACTCTTCTAGCAGAAACTCTTTCTTTAGAAAAATAGCATGTTTGGAAATAAACACCTTTTGTCTAGTTAGGTTATAAAAGTAATATCTATAAGTTTCCTTAGGATACCTTAAAAATTTACATTTACCTAACCTAGCTCCAAGCTTGTCAGTTACCATTCGCTTTACATAAATGGGATAACCCTAAATCTTAAGGTGCGACATATATGCTCTTTTACAATGCCACATCTCATATGATGTCTTATCCACATATTTGCATGAAACTCTATTAAGAAGATAGGTGCTAATTTCCAAGCCACATCCCCAATAAGATATTGAAAGGTTTGTCTTAGACATCATGGAATGACCCATGTGTGACAAGGTTTGGTTTTTCTTTTTAGACACTTAATTTTCTTGGTGGATTCTATCGCAACAGAATGACATTTTCCATCAAATGACCCAAAAATTCCTGACATAACTATTCTTCACCTTGATTAGATGTAAAAGTAAGAATTCTTTGGCCAATTTGGTTCTCCACTTCAGCCCTAAACTCTTTGAACTTTTCAAAAGCTTTAGACTTGTACTTTATTAAGTACACATACCCATACCTAGAATAATCATTGGCAAAGGTAATGAAGTAAGAATACCCGTTGTGTTTAATGGTCCACATATATCTAAATGTATTAGGCCAATAAAACACCATTCCTTTCACCTATCTTAGTGAAAGGTGTCTTGGTCATCTTGCCAAAGAGACAATATTCACATGTCCCATATGATTTAAAATCAAATGGGTCAAGATAGCCTTGTTTATATAGCTTGGCTACTTGAGTCACATTGACATATCTAAGCCTACAATGCTAGATACAGGTCTTTGTTGGATCATTCCTTCTAGCTTTCTTCATATTTAGGTTGAGTAAAGGCATTTTACAATAAAAAATAACCTATTCTTTAGTAAGGTAGATCCATAGACCATGTCATTTAGAACAACTTTTGTCTTTTATTCTAAACTCAAAATCATCATTATCATGAGCTATGAAACTAATGATGTTTCTAGATAATCTAGGATCATAAAGACTTTCTTTCAGTTCCAAGGTCATGCATAAAGGCAATGATAAGGTACAAGTTCTAATAGTAATGGTCGCAATTTTTGCTCTATTACCCATTTTTTGATCTACCCTATTAAAGCCTAACTCTACTATTTTTTGGCAAACTTATGTCATTACATAAGTGTGATCAACAACCCAAATCAATTATCTAAATGGTCGAATTAATGGTAGAATAATTTAACTCAATCATTTGAAGGTCAGTTACCTTCCTTTTATTGAGAATGTTTCTCAATTTCACATACCAGTCCAAACATTTTAGGCTTATGGCATCTCGTATGCCTTGCAATATAGTTATTATAATTAACATTATCAACAACCTAGTATAAAATGAGTATTAATTAGATATTCATGTTTCGTATCAATAAGGAAAAGGTATTAAATCTTTATTGATTTTCCCACTAATTTTTAGTAAAAATAGCCCTCACTGTTATATAGAAATCTCTTTAGGGTATTTTTAGTGGGCTGGGATCCCTTTCAACATGTTGCAACCTTGAGCCAGCTTAACAAATCAAACAAGCCTAATTAGATAGGCAACATAGCTGGCTAATTATATCTCTATGCAACTCCTGAATTAGTCAGGTGGCAACTCTTTGCCTAAATGTATCATATACATTTTGCCTAACCATCACCGTTATTGCTATGCAGTCAAGTTGTACACATCCGAACAACACAACATTACTTGAACAAGACCTATTACCCATAACTCAAGCAGTTTAGATAGCTAAGACCTTGAGTTAGCTTAATAACTCTCAATGATTAGAACTCAGGTATCTTGTTATGCATGATGGAAGGAGTCTTTATCAGGCTAAACATGTGACTCAATATTGTATAAGGGATTTCATTTGCTTTTTTTATTCTTTTAGTTAAGGTCCTATCATATTTACATGCATAGCATTTGTAATATCACATAAAATAAATCTATTATCATGCATACTATTTGGATGATTATAAACTGCTAACTAATGCAGCTTAGACTGCAATAAATATTTCCTTATATTTAGAAGACCTTGAGTGATAATCAACGAACAAAGAAGAAAAAAAAAGTTTTTTCTCCAATAAACCAAGATTGTGCCAATTCCTTAGGTTTTTGGAGAGAAAACGGCAATCAGGTTTCTTAAGTCTTCTTGGCTAATTTTTCCTATGAAAAATTCATGTATAAGGGATGGCTAAACTGGGTTTATATAACTAGGGTTTATAATTTTAATTTTTAAAAATTACAATTTCACCTTTGGCTTCTTTGAACTCATTCAGATTAGGCTTAATCAATTGTTATTTGTACTGGACTTATAAGCCCAATCGCAATTTAATTTCTACTAATCACCCTTATATGTGTGACCGATTAGGCCGCCATTATATTGGCAATAAATAAAAAATAGCCCAATAAAGAATATTTTATATTTATAGATCAAGGTTTGCATCTAGCAATGCATCATGGCCACTTAACATGCAAGAAGTGTCAATATAGTTTTAATAAGCCCTTCAATGTTTAGTATCTCAGTGTAATAAATATCCTTTCATTATATATCCTAGAAGTAGTAAGAGCATGGTTCAGTGTCTACTCTTACCCTATTTCATATTAGTATATAACGCCTATGTGTTAACTCCATAATTAATATTGCTTTGGCCAAGGACTTTGAGTTAACATGTGCTAGGTCCACATGAGATATGTCCCCTCATATCACTAAGTGCAATGAATCCTCTCTAGACTGCACATTCTCCTTCAATATGCTTCATGCCATACATAAAACCACCCTTATTTTGGAATCCATCCATTTTGAACCTGTTTTTGATGATCTCCAAGTATGATAATTCACATACAAGATGACTTGGTATCACAAGTCTAAGGATCACTTACACTACTAATATATGAGAGTATTTTCATAGACACTTGAGTGAAATACAAATGGAACTCTCATGGAGGGTCATCTTTAGTAAACATGTTACTATAACAACCACCCATATGATGTCCCCAAGTATCTCTATACTTCAATTTATGAGATCAGTTGCATGCATCTTATGCATGGAGGCTTGCATATGCTAGTCTTTGTGCATTGTCAATGCTCTGTCTTAATAATATAGTGACCAGGAATGATTTTAGAAACATGGCTTGGATGTATAAGGATCTCATAATTGTAGTTGTTTATAATTCCCTTGTAAGGCCAATATGTTTCATAGGCTTTATCTACATAAAATATTACAAAATTATTCAAGAAAATCTTTTGCATAAAGAAAAACATCATTAACATTAATAAAATGTAATGTTTTAAATAAATGAAATCACTAAATGTTAATGACTCTTAAGCCATAGCAATTCGCTTACAGGGCTTACACTAATAATAATATTAGGTGAAATGATCAACAACATTATAAAATTGGTAAAATATTGAAATAGAATCATCTAGCTTAAGTAAGAAGTCCTAAGAAGAAAGAAGCAAATGCTAGAACCCTATATAATGCCAAACATGTACTTCTTCTGCGTGGCCTATCCAAGCTTCAACCATATCTATTAGTCCCATAATAAGTATATTCTATCAGATTTAACCCAACAATGAGCTTTTCACCAAACCCTATCCAGAACACCACTTAGAATGCTTAACCTCACAACCAAATAATGCCAGAGCACCTAACAACCAGCAAACACTCCGGGAAAGGCCATATTTGGAGGCACTTCCCTATTCTTAGAAAGAGATCTACTATTACCTACTAATAGGCCAGTTGATGGCTCTAATGTTAGAAGGCCCAAGGTCACCTCTTTATCCTAAATGGTATGATGAAAACACTTACTAAGTACCATGCTAGAGCAAAGGGCCACAACATCAAAAACTGCACTTTTTTCAAGAAAAAAATGTAAAGCTTACTAGAAAAGGGTGTGATTAAAGTTAAGTAAGGGTTGGGCCAATGTTGGGGCCAATCCATTCTTGAACCATACGAAAACGAGAATAAATGTAGTAATTGATGGGAAAAGTTATTAGGTTATGAAGAGTAGTAAAAAGGTTAGGACAAAGATGAGTAGGGTATTGTAAGCCTTTGTAAAGATTGAGATAGCATTAAGAATTGGGTGTTAGAATAAAGAAACCACCGAATCCTGTTGTTGCCACTATGGCTAGATGCACACCTTACAACATTGTACAGAGTTCCTAGGGTTGGTCTAAGGGTGATGGATGACTTAAAAATTGAGTTCTCTGAAGAAAGGGATAAAGGTATGAATGCTTTAATCAATGCCATAAAAAAAGATAGGAAAAGTCCTCTTTACAGGGTCAAGAGGCTATTAATCTTATTTACTACTCTATTAGAGACCAAAGCCACCCTCATTCCACCTATACTAAAAATGATCTTCCAACTTCCATCTGCCTTTTTTATCAAGGAATACTCTTATAAGTTTTAAGTTACATATTGGTAAAAAGGCTAGACTTGGAAAGGGTTAGGGAAGCACCTACAAGGTATTGCTAGGGCTCTTAAGGTTGTTAACAAGATAGATAAGAGAGGTTTATGGTTCCAGTCTAACACTCAACAATAAAAAGAACAAGCTCAAAAAGCATGAGAGAAGAGAATAACCCACCTAAAAAGTCAAGATTTAGGATATGAATCGATGGTATTTCTAGCATTAAGGGAAAGTTTTTGTCTGAAAAGACGCATGTATCCGAGTCAAGGAGGAAGTAATAGCTTCAATGACGTCATTTGGGAACTTTGGTTCAATAGCTTAATGAGCCAAAAATGTCAATAGCAAATCATGAGATTGCTCTATGCCCTTTAGGATTTGTTTCGAGCACATGGACTGAAACTATGATTCCTTTGCTGTTTAAGTATACTATGAACTAAACCTACATGCTTCTGACGAAGAGCATTGTAGGATTCTTTGTATAGGTGACCTTTTATTAAGTATGATTAACCAAAATGACTAAGCATGATGCATATTATTTTTCTTTCTTTTATTTTTATATTCTTTTCAAGCTTTAAACCTTTCTATACACGTCTTTGGCTATATTGTTCCTTCTCTATATTTTTAGGTGCCCAGATGAGAATGACATGAATAGTTTTGCCAAGATTTTGAAAATCATTTTTGAGCAACCAATCTGTGCTGGTAAGGTCGATTCTAGATGAATTTCAAAGAAAATACTATACAACTAGATCTTTTAATGTTGATTAAATAAGAGAAGCTAAAGATTTTAGCTCGGGGCAAATCGATTGAGATTATAAATCTAGAAGCAAAGAAAGATCGAAAAGAGATCAAGATTAAAACCTCCATAAACTTTCTAAATCGAACTGAGTTGATAAATCTTTTTCAAGAATATCAAGATGTATTTGCCTGGTCCTACCAAGACATGCTTGGATTGGACACCAATATAGTGGTTCATAAACTTCCCTTTAAACCCGAATTTAAACCCATACAACAAAAGCTTAAGAGAATGAAACTAAAGATGATCTTAAAAAATCAAGAAAGAGGTACTAAAGAAGGATTCCTCAAGTAGCTAAGTATTCCTAATAGGTAGCCAACATAGTCTCCATCCTTAAAAAGAATGGCAAGGTATGGATGTGTGTTAACTATAGAGATCTAAATTAGGCTAGTCCAAAAGATAACTTCCCTTCACCTCATATTGACACTATAGTAGACAACACTGCCAAAAATTCCTTATTTTCATGCATGGATGAGTTCTTAGTCTACAACCAAATCAAAATAGCACCAAAAGACATGGAGAAAACCATCTTCGTAACCATGTAAGGCATTTTTTGCCTGGAGGTTATGGTTTTTGGGCTCAAGAATGCTAAGGCAACATACCAAAAGTTAATGTTGACATTATTAAATGACCTAATGCACAAGGATATAGAGGTCTACGTAGATGATATGATTGCCAAATTGTAAAAGGAGAGTAACATGTTGCAAATCTTTGAAAACTCTTCAAATGGCTGTATAAATGCTAGCTTAAGTAGAATCCTACTAAATAAAACTTTGGTGTTACCTTCGGCAGGTTGTTAGGCTTCATTATTAATAAAGGTAAAATAAAGGTTGACTTAGACAAGATCAGAGCTATCCTAAACCTAACATCACCTCATACCCAGAAAGAGGTGATAAGCTTTCTAAAGAGATTGAACTACATAGCCAAATTCATATGCTAGTTAATCAACAAAAATGATTTGATCTTTCGACTTCTTCAAAAATAGAATCTCGAGGAATAAAACGATGAGTGCTAAAAATCTTTCAACAAAATCAAGCCTATTAGTGCTAGATTGATGTTTAATCCTATACTTATAAGTTTTCAATAGGTTTATGGGATGTGTATTAGGTCAACAAGATGAATTAGTAAAAAGAAACAAGCTATCTACTATTTGAGTAAGAAGTTCACAAAATGTGAAAACAACTACTCAGTCATTGAGAAATGCAATCAGCAAGTACAATTCAATCTTTCAACCTATTTGAAGATAGAATCTTGGGGAATGGAATGATGGGTGCTAATAAAACTTTGACAAAGTCAAACACTACTTATCAAACCTATCGTACTAGTACCACTAATGCCCAATCAACCTCAATCCTGTACTTATCAACTTTTGACAAGTCTATGGGTTGTATATTAGGTCAACATCATGAATCAGGTAAGAATGAGCATGCTATCTATTATCTAAGCTAGAAGTTCACAGAGTATGAAAACAATTACTCAGTGATTAAGAAGTTAGGTTATGCTATGGCTTGAAACACTCAGAGGCTAAGACAACACATGCTATGCCACACCACATTGCTAATCACCGAACTTGATCCCATTAAGTACCTATGTGAGGTGTCTACCCTGTCAAAAAGGTTAACCATGGCAAGTTTTGCTCTTTGAGTATGACATAGTGTATATAAGCCAAAAAGCCATCAGGGTAGTTCGATAGCCAACTTCTTGGCAAACTAGGCAGAGAATAACTATCAACCAATAGATTTTGAATTCCTCATTGAAGACCTGATGTGTATATCTAGAGGAAAAAATGCCTTTGACCTCAAATAGTCTTGAAAAATGTACTTTAATGGGGCATCAAATTTATTAGGGCAATCACCAGATGGAAATTACTACCCTTTCACCACTAGATTGAACTTCGATTATATCAACAACGTAGCCAAATATAAGCTTATGTGATAGGACTTTGAGCTAACATTGAAAGGGGTATAAACATTTTATAAGTTTTTAGAGATTTAGCCCTAGTAATCTATCAGCTTCAAGGAGAGTGGGAAACCCAAGATGCCAAGTTAGTTTATTATGGGAAACTAATCTTTAAACTAGGATAAGAATTTGATGAAAATAGCTTTCGGCATTTGCCTTGAAAGGAAAACCAAATGGCTGACACTATGGCAACCTTAGCCTTAATGTTCAAAGAAAGTGGAGAATTAGAGGATACGCCCATCTAGATGAGTATTTATGACACCTTGACACATTGTCAAAATGTAGAGGAGGAAAAGAATGGACTAGCATGGTACCATGACATTTTTTTATATTTAGGAACAATAATACCCTAAGCATGCTATGAAAATGATAAGAGGACTATCTAAAGAATGGCCATCAATTTTGTCCTAGATGGTGAGTCTTATACAAGAAAGGCTATGATTGGTATTGCTCATGTGCGTGGACACCATCAAAACCAATTGAATTCTAGAAGAAGTCCATGAGGGTATCTGTGGCACACATGCCAACAGACATCAGATGGCAAAAGAAGTTATAAGATCAAGCTACTATTGGTTAACCCTTGAGAGAGACTGCATCCACTATGCTTGTAAATTTCATAAGTACCAAATCTATGTGGGCAAAATTCATTCCTATTATCACCTCTACACATCATGACTGCTCTACGGCTATTCTCTTTGTGGGGTATAGAAATGATTAGAGCTATCACCTCTAAAGCTTATCGCTTCATCCTGGTCACTATTGATTATTTCACCAAATGGGTAGAGACAGCTTCATATGGCAAAGTCACCAAGTTACGTGTTTGTAAATTTATGAAGAGGAATATCATCTCCTAATATGGTCTGCAAATCATCATAAATAACATGTATAGCTTGACAAATAAGATAATGTAAAAGTATGTTCTTAATTCAAAATTTAGCATCATAACTTAGTGCCATATCATTTAAAAATAAATGGGGCAGTCGAGGCAGCCAACAAAAA
Organism: Adansonia rubrostipa; assembly: GCA_038381775.1. Classification (NCBI taxonomy): domain Eukaryota; kingdom Viridiplantae; phylum Streptophyta; class Magnoliopsida; order Malvales; family Malvaceae; genus Adansonia; species Adansonia rubrostipa. The sequence goes on along the minus strand of JBBYHM010396885.1, from coordinate 91,034 downwards.
CATTAAGAGAATAGTAGATAAAATGGATGAAATATACAAAGGTTGGTATGAGAAGCTACCCTTTGAGCTACATACTTATCGCACAGCAGTTTGAACTTTTATGGGTTATTCTTCCTAGTCTATAAGGTAGAAGTCATTTTACCCATCGAGGTTAAAATCCCCTCACTCGGGGTCTTAATGGAATCACAATTTAAAGAAGCTGAATGGGTGATAACTCTATAGAATAGAGTTATTTAGTCTCATTATGCATATTAAATTAGCTAGGCCTTAGAGATGTTTATTTAAATATCATTCATATTTATTAGTTTTTAATTTAGTAATATTTCATTTTTAGCAGTTTTTAATTTAGTCCTATTTACTTTCCCTATATTTTAATTATTTAGTTATTTAAATAATTTTTCTATTTTTGTAGGTCAAAACCCTAAGAAGCTTCCAAAAATATAACAACATAATAAAGAGGGAAAATGGACTCAAGAAAGCAAGGTGATTCCAAGTTGGAAACTTCCAAAAATATGCTTAAGATACTTGCAAATCAAGTTTCTCCATTTTAGGGTTTTGCCTATAAATAGGATCCTTATGTTTAGGTTTGGGGGGCATCCCTAGATACTTCATAGCTATTAGTCTTAAAGAAGAAGAGAAGCTATCGAGATTTGCAATAGGAGAAAAATCAAAGAAGTTGAAGATTGATATTTAATAATTCTTAGTTTTCTCTTTTCCCTTCATCTTTTTATCTTTATTGTAAAATTTATGATGGTGGGACTTCATTGTTTTGTGTTTTATTTAATCACTATGAGCTAAATGTATTTTTCTAGGATTACAATGGAACTCAACATGTAGTTTGAATTATTTTAATTTTCCTTTCTTGATTTAATGATAATTGAGTTGTTTGTTCAATCTTGTTCTTAATGCTTCTAGTTGATTGGCCACCAATTAGATTGATTTGGTAACCTTGATGAACTTGGAAAAGGAAATTTTGTGTTTAGACCTAGATTGAATAATATATGTTTCATATTCATTTATTAGGATGAATTGGCATGCATGTTAGATAGGAATATAGGAGCATGCCATATGTAACCAAAGTAGAGTCTAAGCTTAATGAGTTTTTTTTTTTTAATTTAATTTGCATAGGAATATAGTAAATTGATTAAAAGAGATACTTTATAAGACCATTAGAAGAGACTTATAAATAAATTAGAACTCTAGGTTAACGACTCAATATCATTGGTCAAGGTTAAATGGATAAAATAAAATTCAAATAAAGTGTTGAAGGAAATTGTAATCCTAGGTTTTTATTGATTAAGTAAACTTATTTAACTTTCTTTGTTATTTAGTTAAATTTCATTTAGTTGTTTAATTTAAATTTTAATTATTTATTTGAATAAGATTAAATTGTGTAATTTAGTACTTAGCAAATTTAGTATAATTCTTCATGGGAATGATACTCTATTCATCGCTATATTACTTGTTCAATACGTACACTTGCGTGGTATAAAACCAACAATAAGTTTTTGGCACCGTTGACTAAATTATTTTGCTAATATTATTACCAAGCAAATTTAACCTTACTTCAAACTTTTTTTTAGGTACCTTTGGCTGTTGCATGCGAAGAGTGAGAAATTGGAATTGTCCCTTTTGATTCAAAACCTGAAAGAACTATTCATCGACGTCAAAGGGAGGATTTACAAGCTTTAACTTAAAACAATACAATGGCTAAAAAAGAAGATACAAAGTGGAATTTGCTATCCCTCTTGCACAAAGTATTCATTCTAGTATCCGAAGGCTTGCCATCCAAGCTAACAACTTTGAAATAAAGCCAGACATTATTCAGATGATTCAGACATCAGTTTAATTTGGTGGCCTACCCAGTGAAGATCCTAATGCTCATATTGTGAATTTTTTAGAAATATGCGATACTTTCAAGCATAATAGAGTTTCAGATGATGCTGTTAGATTGAGATTATTTCCTTTCTCGCTTTGGGATAAAGCAAAAAGTTGGTTGAATGCATTTCTAGCCAGTTTTATCACTATCTGGGATGACTTGGCTTAAAAGTTTCTTGCCAAATATTTCCCTTTGGCCAAAATAATGAAGTTAAGGAATGACATCATTTTTTTTACACAGTATGACTCAAAATCACTTTACAAAGCTTAGGAAATTTTTAAGGAGTTGCTTCGAAAATGTCTTCATCATGGCCTTCCCAAATGGCTTTAAGTTCAGACTTTCTACAATGGAATGATGGGTCGGATAAGAACTATTATTGATGCTACTGTAGGTGGTTCATTTATGGGGACATCGTCAGATGAAGCTTATGAATTACTCGAAGAGATGGCATCCAATAATGATCATTGGTCCATTAAAAGAACTTTGTCGAAAAAAGTTACAGGAGTTCATGAAGCTGATGCCATTACTTCACTTCTGCTACACTTACGACGTTCATAAGGAAACTAGATGCTATGAATGTATAATCAGTTCCAAGTGTTTTTGTGGCTTGTGGAGATAGACATTCTACTGAACAATGCTCTAATTATGCTGAATCAGTAAACTATGTTGGAAATTATAATAAGCAACAGAATAACCCTTATTCAAATATTTATAATCCAGGTTGGCAAAATCATCCAAACTTTTCTTGGAATAATAACCAAGGACCTTCAATTGCAAATAGGCAAGCATTTCCACATGATTTTCTTAGAAAGCTCGGGTTCTTCACCAACCCTAAGTTCCAATTCAAGAAAGAAAGCCATCAATAGAAGATGTGTTTATAGAGCCAGGGGTAAAAAATGAAAGCCAAGATAATATCATTTAGACCCTAGCAACATCTCTTAGGAATCTTAAAACACAAGTTGGGTAGATTACTTCCTCCATCAATACTCGTCCATTGGGAATGCTTCCAAGTAACACTGAACCCAATCTGAGAAGAGACGAAAAGGAGCATTGCAAGGCTATTATACTCAGGAATGGGAAGAGAGATAGAGAATGCAGAAAAAGAGCCAGAATATTCTAAAGGAAAAGAAGAGGGTGAAAAAGAAGCTGACAAGATCCAACAACAACAATCTTAGGGTTATCCACCATCACCTTTTCTATAATGTCTTCGGAAGTAGAAACTTGATAATCAATTCTGGAAGTTCCTATAGGTATTTAATAAAATCCATATCAATATTCTTTTTACTAAAGCCTTGGAATAAATGCCTAGCTATGTCAAATTCATGAAAGATATCTTGTCAAAGAAAAGAAAAGTAGGAGAATTTAAAACTATTGCATTTACTGAAGAGCGCAGTGCTATATTGCAAACGAAACTTCCACATATACTTAAAGATTAGGTTTTACTATTCCATGCACCATTAGAAACTAATTCTTTGGGAAGACATTATGTGATCTTGGTGCAAGTATAAATTTGATACCTCTTTTCATTTATAAGAATCAGTGTTTGGGAGAAGTAAAACCCACAACAGTCACTTTACAATTGGCAGATAGATCCTACACATATCCAAGTGGCATTATTGAAGATGTTTTGGTAAAAGTTGATAAATTTATCTTCCCAGGTAATTTTATAATTCTTGACATGGAAGAACATCGGGAAATACTTATCATTCTTGGGAGACCATTCCTAGCAACCGGTAGAGCTCTTATTGATGTACAAAAAAACAAACTTACCATGAGAGTTCAAGACCAAAAGATAACATTTAATGCTTTCAAAGCTATGAAATTTCCTAATGAATCTGATGAGTGTTTTGCAGTAAATATAGTAGATAGGGCAACAAATGAAGTTTTTATAAAAAGTTATCCTACTGACCCTTTGGGAGTAACACTGGTATCAACTTCTGAAAGGGATGATAAAGAGTTTATCGAGTATTTGAAGTTGCTCAATTCACCACATTCAACTGGATCCAATTCTAAATTCAAAACTTTGGGACCTTTATTTAATGTGCGAACCAAGTCTTCCACCTAAAGACAGCCATTAATTACAACATGATAAGTAAAATGGGTGGTCACGAAGTACCTACTCGGCCAACAAATGTTGGTGCTAGTTGTTCATCTGCTCCACCATGACTGAGCCAACATTGAGTAAGACTAACAATCAATCAATGTTTGGCTAACCTTGAAACACAAATGGCTTATCAAATGGAATATGATCAAGCCGTGGAGCAGATGTTCCACTTTTTTGGGAATCAACTAGGCTTCAACATGACAAATTGCCCTCGAATGCCTCCACCATAAAAATTTTGAATATTTGATCTTTTGCATTAATTTGTATTGCTTATTTAAAGAATGTTTATGCTGATTAAATCTAGAGGCCTAGAATTTGTTTAATTCTCTCTTGAGGTGAAATCCTAGACAACATTAAGTTAAGTAAATGATTTAGGCTATCTTTGGACCATTTGAGCCTTTCTAAGCCTACCTTTAGATAATAATCCTTAGTTACCCCATTTGAGCCTAATTGATACATCTTTTTTTTTTATTACACATATTTTTTTTAGCCTAGCCTAAGAAGAAAAACCATGATCAACCTTCACTGTATAGGCATGAGCATGAAATTGTTTCAAATATATATATGTATATAATGAGCCATGTTTGAATTATGTTGTATTGGTGAAGCATGAAAAAAAAGGAAATGTCAAGAAAAAAATTTGTATGTGCTTTAAAGTGTTACAAAAGGCTCAATAAAAGATCTGGCACAATAACAAGTGTTTATAGGTGAATTAAACTGAAATATATCCCTTATCATACCTTTACTCTAGCCTTACATTACAAGCTAAGTAAAGTCTTACATGATCTTTGGTGAGGTGTTGGTCTACATTAGTGGAGAAAGAGATGAAAAGCAAACATATGAGAATCTAGTATTAATTCATGATTTAAATTGGCATAAATTTATTCAGTTTGCATGCAATTGATTTGTAAAGGGATTATTTACTCATACATCAAAAATCTATTCGAAGCATTGAGATTTATGATTAAATTGAAGCTTGAATTTAAATTATGCTTATATCAACCTTCGATTGAGATATTGAGATGACTTTTGAGAAAAATTAAGGCAATCATCATTTAAGTACATTCGTTTGTGTTTTGTTTCATTTAGTTGATTTTTTTTTTTTGCTTTGCTCGAGGACTAGCAAAATCTTAAGTTTGGGGGTGTAATAACTCTATAGAATAGAGTTATTTAGTCTCATTGTGCATATTAAATCAGCTAGGTCTTAGAGATGTTTATTTAAATATCATTCATATTTAGTAGTTTTGAATTTAGTAATTTCTATTTTTAGCAGTTTTAATTTAGTCCTATTTGTTTTCCATATGTTTTAATTGTTTAGTTATTTAAATAATTTTCCTATTTTTATAGGTCAAAACCCTAAAGAGCTTCCAAAAAATAACAACTTAATAAAGAGGGAAAGTGGACTCAAGAAAGCAAGGTGATTCCAAGTTGGAAACTTCTAAAAATAAGTTCAAGTTACTTGCAAATCGAGTCTCACCACTTCAGGGTTTTGCCTATAAATAGGATCATTATGTTTAGGTTTAGGGGGGCATCCCTAGATACTTTATAGCTATTAGTCTTAAAGAAGAAGAGAAGCTATCGAGATTTTGCAATAGGAGAAAATATTAAAGAAGTTAAAGATCGATATTTAATAATTCTTAGTTTTCTCCTTTCCCTTCATCTTTTTATCTTTATTGTAATATTTATGATGGTGGAACTTTATTGTTTTATGTTTTATTTAATCATTATAAGCTAAATTTATTTTTCTAGGATTACAATGGAACTCAACATGTAGTTTGGATTATTTTAATATTCTTTTCTTAATTTAATGATAATTGAGTTGGTTGTTCAATCTTGTTCTTAATGCTTCTAGTTGATTGGCCACTAATTAGATTGATTTGGTAACCTTAATGAACTTGGAAAAAGGGAATTTTATGTTTAGACCTGGATTCAATGACATATGTTTCATATTCATTTATTAGGATGAATTGATCTGCATGTTAGATTGGAATATACGAGCATGCCATATGTAACCAAATTAGAGTCTAAGCTTAATGAGTTTCTTTTAATTTAGTTTGCATAGGAATATAGTAATATGATTAAAAGAGATATTTTTATAAGACCATTGAAAGATACTTATAAATAAATTAGAACTCTAAGTTAACAACTCAATAGCATTAGTCAAGCTTGAAAGGATAAAATAAAATTCAAATAAAGTGTTAAGGGAAATTGTAATCCTAGGTTTTTATTGATTAAGTAAACTCATTTAATTTTCTTTGTTATTTAGTTAAATTTCATTTAGTTAGTATAATTTTAATTTTAATTATTTATTTAAATATGATTAAATTATGTTAATTTATTACTTAGCAGATTTAGTATAATTCCTTATAGGATTGATACTCTATTCATCATTATATTATTTGTTTCGATACGTACACTTATGTGGTATAAAACTGACAACAATGGGTTAGGGACTAATACAAACAGCTTAATCTCATTTAAAAAAAGAGAATAAAAGCAACCTGTCATGATTAAATGTACTAGAAGTGCATGATGGGAGCTTATAACAAGAAAGTCCTCCTTGGTAGTTTTGTGAAGGTGATTTAGTACTTAAATAAGTCTTCCTAGTCCATAAAGATGCTCGAGGAAATAGGCCTTAAATTGGGAAGGGCCATATGTGATAAAGCAAGCTTTTTCAAGAAGAGCCTTGATCTTGACAAAAATTAATGGTAATGACTTGCCAAGCCTAGTAAATGCAGACAAGGTGAAGAAGTACTATGCTGGAAGAAGATTTTAGGATGAAAACCCAAGAGGGCACCCTATAATTCTAAAAAAAAAAAAAACCTTAGATGAAAAGCCAAGAGACATATAGGCAATCAAACTCACTCAAGTTGAAAACTTGTAAGAGTCATTTAAGTCACCAAAATCTACCCTTACCCAAACCTAACGTAATCTAGAATACCAACTTGACTATCTACCCTACCCTAACTTAGCCTATTAAACTCCACTCCTAACTGAACCTAAGGAGAAAAGATGGTGTCTACCCAAACCTGGGGTAACCATCATACTATGAAAAAATTTGAGGTGTTTGTCAAAGATTGGCTGATACTGAGGAGAACAATTGCTCAAGAAAGGTCTTCGAAAGTGCCGACAGAAAGCTTATATCATTAGCATCAAAGGCATCTGCTTCCCAAAAAATCTATCTCTTAGCTTTTTGTATATCTCATAATTTTTCTTAAGTTATACTTTTTTCTTTTAAATAAAATACAATTACTTATTTCTCTTTTCACCATTTTTGTGTCACATTTGCATCCCATATTGCATTGTGGTTATCATTTGTTAATAATGGTTACAAAAGAGATAATGGGATTTCTGAGTATTACTTTAAAAAGATGGAAATTTTGTAGGAAAATATTTTCATGTTCGAAGGTTAAGAATGAATCTTAGAACTACAATTGATCTTACCCAAAAATGTTTCTATTTTGTTAACATGCTCAGAGCTTTCTATAAGCAAGCATTGGTCAAAAGGTAAGAGCTAAAAAGTCCATTAATAACCTATAGCATCAGCTCTCGAAAATCCTTATCTCTAGGATAATGAAAACAACCCCTTGAATCAAGCTAAAAGCAAATAGACTAATTTTGGGAACTAACAAAAGTATCCCATGCAAGAACCAACCAAACTTAGGACCACAAGTCATAGGCCAACCATACCTATAGACACCTTATATTATCTGGGCCAATTTTTGGCATCTTGAGACATAATTGAAAGATAATAGAATAAAAGAATAATAAAAAAGAAATAGGGATGATTGCCAGGTGCTGTGTCACCAAGCACTATTAAACAACATGACACTAGACAAAAAGTTTTTTTAGGAAGGTTTAAAATGCTTAAGGTTCATATTAAAGGAAATGTAAAAATGAGGCATCAAAGGTCACTATTTGAGTTATCATTAAAGTCATTCAGATAAGCATGGTCCAGTTTCCCACTATTTGTAACCAAGGTGAGCTAATTCAGAAAGCCAAAGGTACGTGTAAGTCACATTGGTGCATACATATAAAAACCAAGCTCTTACATTGCTAAAATTCAAATTTTTACATATGGTATCAATATAAGAGGGTTTGGTATTGATACCTAAGGTTTGGTCTCAATACCTTATGTGTTTGTATTGATACGAGCCTTGGCAATAGCTAAAGTTGTGATTTTTGGCAAAATGTATCGATATAAAGACTTGAAGTATCAATACATGCCTCTAAGTCTCGAGACTGGAAACAATTTTTTGCTTTTGTTATCAACATGCACTTCATTGTATTGATACTCTTTGGAAAAAGTTGCCTTATGTATCGATATAAAATGTTTTATATCGATACACCAAGGCATTTTTGCCCAGTATGAGCTATCTTTTTAGCCTTTGCACCATTGATTTGGAAATTCAATTTAAACCTGCTTTTGCCCCAAAAATCATTAAAATTCATATCAAGCTCCGGTTTGGGCTTATGATTGGATTTAAATAAATTTTTAAGGCCCAAATAGCCAATGATAAGGGACATTTTCAGGAAATATATGGTTTGTCAAAGTGCAAGCTTGGCTTTTCTCCATTTGTAGACTGCTACAACTTTCTACGCCACTACAGCACATGATAGAACTAATGGAAATAGGATAAGCTAAGCATAGTACTTGGAGTTATCTCTTAATACATAAGGGAAAATCCTATAATGCCCGTATTTTTGGCTCAAAAGCATTGGCTAAGCATACCCAATATAAAAGAGCTAATCTTAGCTTAATAACAAGGGGGAAACCTATAGAAAAAAGCCTACAACAACATTTTTTATCTTGTTCTTAGCCATCTCAATAAAAAAAAAAAAAGGCCTCTAGCAAACTCCAGACATAAAAAGACTACTACAAAGGTTGTTCCATTGATCTCTATTTCAACTAAAACTTCATTCGTGTAACTCCTCTGAACCCTTACCAAAAAACCTTAAAAAACTAAACCTTTCACACACTTTCCCCTTTAAAACCCCTCTCAATCAACATTATAACCAAAAAAAGCTTCTTCTTTCCATCTTTTTCTCACTAAATATTGTAAAGAAAGGGAAAAAACTGAGTTTAAAGTCACTGCTCTAAATAAAGAGGAAAGTTCATGGCTTTTTGTTATATTTTCTCTACTTGGTTGTTTTTTTCTTTTGGTTTTATCATTTGCATCATTTTAGTCAATCATTTATGGTGCCATAACCATTCTAGGTTCTCATGTATTATTGCGACCTTGGTTATAGTAGTTTTAGGGCCTTGATGAATTTTTTTGATGCTTTAATAGTGCTTGAGTGACCAAACATGCTTTTGATCATTTTTGCCATCAAAATGGTCTTTGTGCATGCATCTTTGACATGTTTCATCCACCATTACATGCCTAACACATGCTTGAATCTTTATCCTAAAATGTTTTGAACATATTCATGTGTTTCATTGCATTTTAATGAGTTTTATGGCATAAAAATGCTATTTTGCACATCCCAGCTCATATTTTTCTTTGCTTAAACATGGTCATATAATTATCCATAACATGATCTTTGATGTCCATACATCCACGTCTTTGCATTTTTTTCATCTTTTCTATGTCAAAATGTAATCTCTTGCTTGTTTGAATGAGTTGTTTATGTTTCTTAACATTCTGTCAAAAATTGTTTCTTGTTTGAAAAACCTAATTTTCAAAATAAATCCCCAAGTTAAGTATATGATACATCCAATAGATGGGGAGTAGCATGAATTTAATGTTTTTATAAAATTAATCTTCCAATCTTGGGGACAAATCAAATATTTTAGGCCTAGTTTAATAGTGACACATGTTCAATAACATTGTTTTTTTCTTCAAACAAAAATGACCTTTTTAGTTGATAAAAAATATTAAGCCTTGGTCTTGTGTTTAGCACCTTCATTTGTGGCATGGTTAATAGGTTGTTTCATCGTCCCAAACTACTCCAAGGTTGTGGAATGAACTTGTGATGCCCATGTCACTCTTTGCTCTGAGCTACGTATGTTTAGATGTCCATAGCTCGAGTTTGACCTCCAAAAAACCTAAAAAAATTAAATAACCCCTTTTGGCTCTGGCAGCACCATAGTCTAAATTTAAAAAATTATTTTTGAGCCATAAATGATTTTTCTAGAATTTTCTAATATTTTTCCTTAAAAGGTGTCAAATAACCTTTTTGAAGGTGTCTCATTTGCCCTTAAATCATTGTAGAAGAGGGAGTTATGATTTTTCAAACCTTTTCTATCCAAAACCCCTAAAACTATTGTATTACATTTTATTTGGGCTGTTTTGGCCTATCAAATTATTTTTCTCTATTATTTTAATATATTTCCCAAAAATTTGTAGTATTACCTTTTTGAAAAAGTATTGTTTACTATTTAATGATTTTGAATTAGTTTGAAACAATTTTTCAAAGTCTCACACACCTTTTCCCTTCTACATGCTGCTAATGTCAAAACAAGCCTAAATCCAAAAATTAATTCCACCTAGAAATGATCTTCTAGGATTTTTGAAATAGTTTTATATTAGTCCTCATTGAGTTACCTTTCTAACGGTACCTTGCTTACCCCTCAACACCTTCAGGTGAACCCAAAATAAATTTAGGAAGGAAGATAGCATGATGTTGTCCCTTGTTTATTGGAATTAAAATTAACCCCTTTATCGAATCACCATTATCGAGATGTTAAAACTTTTCAAAATGCATCTAATTGGCTCCTCCATAACATAAGCTTTCTAAGCTCGGATCAAGCTTAGGACAAAAATATTTTATTCAAATCTTAGATTTCCTATTTTTAAAATAACTTTTTTTTTTCTAAAATATCCTTTTCTTAAAAAAATAAAAAATTTTCATCTTTAGGGATACTCTAACCTTACCATTCAAAAAGGATACTCGAACCCTGTTTTCCACTAAAAACTTAATTTTTCTCTCTTGAAGTTATTCAAGATTCCTAATTATTTTCTTTAATTATAAAAAAAATTATCATTGGGGATACTCTAATCCTACCACTCTAAGGGATACTCTAACCTTATTTTCCACTTAAAACTCAAATTTTATCTCTTAGATTTATTAGAGATTCTTAATTATTTTTCTTAAAATGTAAAAATTTTTTATCTTTAAGGATACTCCAATCTCACATCTTTGAAGAGACACTCCAACCCTGCTTTTACCTTAAAATCCAAATGTTCTCTCTCTCAAATATCTTAGATTCTTTCAATTAGAACTTTTTTCTATCCCTCAAATTATCACTAATCCAAATATGTCTCTAAATTATCATTTTAGTTCTTCTTTGATAATTAAAGACAATTATGAGATACATTCTAATAGTCCTTTCTTTTTCTACGTTCTTTTGCGTCATTGTTTTTTCTTTATTGTTGTTTTTGTCCTACTAACACATTACCTTTTTGTAGCGTTCCATCGTGCATTGATAGTTAAAAATCTTTTCCAAAAAATTTATAAAGGAACATTTCACATCGATATCTCCCTAATGCTTAACATAGAATATTCAAATTTTTAAAATTTAATTCGAACATTATTTTCATTAAAACCCTTATGTTTCTCAAACCTCTGTGGCGTATAGGTGAAGTAAAATTTCTTTCAAAACCCATATCTATAATTTTCACAAAGATTCATGCATAGACAAGGATTATATCTAAATAATGATCAAACAAAACCAATTAAATTGAAACTGAAGCAAGATATAGTTAGTGGGTACCAATTTTGGATGTCATAGGGTGCTAATCCGTCCTCATGCATAACCAACCCCTAAACCTAACCAATGAATCTCTGGACCTTGTAGACCTTAAAGTCAACATTTTAAGCTTCATAACTTGGATTATTGCTTTGGATAGGCATCTGATCGTGCATAGTCTGAAATAATCGGTGGCAACTCTAAATTTATAATTACTTTATGGTAACCTTCTAAGACTAGTTGGATAAGTGATTTGTTCGATGCTCTTTTCCCCTGCATAATACTATGCCTAATTTAAATATCGAGAAAGGATAACCCAAAGGCTCAATCACACCACCATATATATCTTTTAAGTTGTGCGTACCCCCTTCGAATCATTTGGAGAGAAAAAAAAGGGTACGTGGTAACAGCTTGGCAACCCCGCTGGGGACTAGATTAGATAGTTAAACCTACGACTACCTATATCTTGCTCAATTCTTGGTTTTTTTGAATTCCATCACTATTTGGTTATAATCCCCTCTCCTTTATCCACTAACTTTTTATCTTTTGTGGTTTTTACCTTTTGATTGACAAGCACTATTTTATTCCTGAATAAATATCGACTTAAATAGGTATGGTAATATGGGAGTAAAATGAAAGGTTTAATTGTTTCCTTAACACAGACTGTGCACTACATGTGCATTAGATTCCCATCAAACACCATAGTGAGGTCATGATCCAAATTACTACGAGGAAGTAAGCCATTCGTTTTTGCGAGTGTCTTTTTGAATAGGCATGGCAAGACCTTTTGGGGTGTAAATTACCTATGTCTTGTGAGTACCCTTCTATATTTGCATAGAGAATACATTCACTAAATTGAACCCGTTCTACTAAATCCATGATAGGCCCAAGATCAGGGTGCCTCAGCTGTCCTTATTAGATGAAGGAATGATTTGGATACTAATTTAGGCATCAACTTAAAACCATATAGTGAACCCTATGAGCCAAACCATATTAAACAGTACCAAAGTACTGCTAGAATACCCTGAAATATAGGGTTACTTAGGGAAATACTTTTTACCTTTACACCTATACACCATGTTTCGTAGGTGATAATAGACATTATCGCTCGTATTTGTATTTCATTTCATGATCATTTGTTAGGGTATGCAATTATGTTCTACAGCTAACCCTTTCAATAAGTGGGTTATAACAAATGGATGTCGTTGCCTATGATGCCTCATGTCACCTTAAAAAAAACCATATCTAACCAAAATAAGTAGTCATGCTATCCAAATGATGGCTTAACATGTACCTAGCATAGGTATTGATAAATGAATGTCGCCACTTAATTGGTCAGTCTAGTCCTTGTGAGGTATCGAGCCACTTTTAGCAAGGCATTTTTAACCCACACATGTCATTATGCTATTCATTTGTTGTTAATTGTTGTTTTCGCCCGTAGGCCTATTATTGGGGCAATTTCTATGATGCATTTTTGTTGCTACTTTCTATATATACCTTATTTTTATGATTATTATTTAGTATGGTCATTAACTTGGTACTTTTTGTTTTTCTATTTGATACATGCATCATTTCATCATAATCATTATCATTATGGGACAATCAGTCAATGGTTAGTGTTCATCAAAGGGTGTCTGTCATGGAGCAATAGTTTACTTTAGATTTGAAGCCTTTTGAAGAAGCTCGAGCATGGTTCGAGTGTTGACAATGTGAAGATAAGGATGTTCTCAAACCCGGCTATGTCTCAACAATGCATGAAAAGGTTAAGATAGGGTACCATCAAAATGATTGGCAAGATCTAAAGTATGTACGGACTAGTTGGGATAATATCAAGAAAAAATTATTCATGAAGAGATATAGAGACATAGCCCTTTTGCTTTAAGTCCTTTTGGATATTGGTCTATTGCAAGTTGGATCTCAATTTTGGAACTCAGTATCTCAATGTTTCACTTTCAATCATGAAGATTCAATCCCTATAGTTGACGAATATACTATGTTACTCAATATCAAGAGGGCCAAGACTGATATAATATATTGTAAGGCTTTGCACCCTCCAACCTTCAAGAAAATATTAGCTTAAATTCTTGAGGCAACGAAATTCTAGATCGACGATCATATTAAGATGAATAGGAACAATAAATGCATCTTATGGTCCAATTTAAAAGAACCAATGGCGAGTACAATTAATATAAAAAAAATTTGATATCTATGCTTTGGCGATATATGATTTGGTTAAATTTTCAAAAACATTAGGCTATGTTGAAGCTACGATAATAGATCTTTTTTCTCAACTATGCTACAACGTTAATCCCACACTGACTATCATTGTTGAAACTATTTAGCTTTTAATTTTTACAAAAAAATGGGTATGGGTCACTTCATTAGATATGCATCACTTTTTCACATATGGCTTGTCAATCACTTTGTCCTAAAGAAAAGAGGATATCATACAACTTCTTACCTAGCTTTAGCCTTATCTCCAAGGTCTTCGAGAAAGAATGGCCTAATCTGAAGAGCAATGGGTCTCAAAATTCTAGAACCTCAGTGGAGAAGAGGTGACATAGAAGGCATTTTGGCTTTCACTACAACAATCATATACTGATGCAGAGATCATAGTTATGTGCTTGTCATAGGATTATAGGGAAGCACTAATTACGCACCCATCTTACTCCTATGACAATTTCTGTGTCGATAATTTATTCCTTTTGTTTAAGACCTAAAGTAATAGGATTTTAGTTATGATAGGCTTAATTACTAGTTAAAAGTTCAGCTAGCTTTTGATGCTTGGAGACAAACCTGTTGCATGGAGAGGTATTAAAGAGGAAATAGTATGACCCTGGGATATGATGAGTGAAGGATCCACTGCATTAATGACTCTTTATCTTTGTTTGTCATTATAATATCATAAGTATCAGTTGATGAACTTCCCTCTGAAATTAAGTTGCTCAAGCATGAGTTTGAATAAGAAAAGGTAACTTTTGCCAAGAAAAGTACTTACTTAAAGGAAGAAAAGAGTCAAATAGAAATGGACCTCTACCTTCTAGATATGAGGTGAACTGGTCTGTAAAAGAAAAAAATAGCTTCAAGGAGGATCTTAAAAATTTGAGGAAAGACTATGTGAGCCTTAGCAAAGTAAGCAAGTTTCAATGCCTTGGTAAGTCGCCAGTTGAGTAGGAAGCAAAAATCATAACACTTGAAAAGAAACTACATCAATGTAAAAAAGAGGCCAAGGTTAATAGGGAAAAACTCGTTAAAACCTATGCCTTCGTATCAATTTATCAAAGAAAATATGGATGCTAGAAGCTTAAGTTCAGGGTTTAAAGGCAAATCTGGTTGAAAATATGACTTTGATGCTCAAAATTCAAGATTTAGAGCATTTCGTACAAGCTTGCCAAGACTGAATCGATGAACTAGTAAGAGCATTCGAAGAGTGGGAGCAAAAATGGCTACCATAAATGCCAAAATTATCAAGACTGTCACCACTATCTCACCGAGCAGATTTAGGTAGCCTAATTGGAGGCTGAAAACATAATGGACATAGCCCAATCCTTGACACATGATAGCTTGCCTATCAGAGCCCATGAATAAAAATTATTGTATTTTATGGAACATGTGATCAAGCAATATAACCATGTCAAGATTTCTGAATGTAATAGGGGGTAATTAGGATATTTTCTTGCTTTAGTGAAAGATGCTATTGATGAAGCTGCTACCCAAGTCCAATTGTCCCACATGCATTTGCATGACTAATTTAATCCTTTTACTACTTTTATGCATTTATGTTAATTGTCATCTAATTGCATACCCATCTTTATCTTATCAAACATGCTCACGACACATAAGAAAGTCTAATCCAGTAATAATCTAAAGTGAAGGTGCTTTAAAACATGGAACCTAGAATTGGTCATCTGCATATAACTCACCATCGTAAAAAAACAATAGAAAACAATCACCAAGCCCACATTGAGAAACTTGAACTCATGTATAGGGAGTTTCAAGAGCAATCACTCTGTAAGAATGAAGAACTCCAAGCTTAGATTGTGGAATTGACTAAGCTATTGTCTGAAGTTTTGAAGGAAAAAGGGCAAATGAGCATAGTCAATGCGGGTATAGACACCTAATTCCATCCGGGTCCCTTTATCAATAATCGTGAATATTTGAGATTGAGAATTTAATGATCACCCTCATTGGGAATGATCTTTTTTTAGATGAACCAAACATTTTCAAGACCTTTTTAGTCATATTTAAATGGCAGTAAGTTCACGTGATAGAAAAAGTCATATTTAACTTTTAATTTCGGATATATATGATGAATATTTAAGAGAAAATTTATTTTTAATATTTTCTTATCAAAATTTTAGAAATATATTTTTGCGGATGATATCACGGTCAAATCTTCTAATTTTAGGAATTTTTCAAGAATTTTTTGTAAAATTCAAGAAATTGATTGTCGCATATTTTTATCGATACCTATATGGTATTTATGTTGATACTCACTTTGAAAAATCAGAAATATTCAAGGAAAAAATTATATTGGCATTTTATACCACAAGGTGTTAAGTTGCCCATTTTAGTAATTAATTTTGAATTTTTTACAATGCTGCGAGTATCATATTCATAAAATTTTTCCTGGTAAAGTTATTTTGGTTCTTGGATTTTCATCTTTACCATTTTATAAATTAGTATTCAGGATAAAATGTTTTATTAATTAACTTTATATAAGTTTTAATGAATTCTTTGAAATTTTCTCGGTTTTAGAATATGAACTTTTCTTTATTTGTAAAATTTTTGCTAAAATTTTCTCGGGTTTTGAATTTCAAATTCTTTAAATATTCACATTTGATCACCATTAAATCATTTTTTCAAAAATCATTTATTTGCTATAAATTTTAAGATTTTTCTCATTTCCAAAACACGGAGTTTTCTACTCTGTCAATTTTTTCGAGTAGATTTTTCTAGGTTTATAATTTTAAAATTCTTCAAATATTATTATTTAACTCATATTAAATCATTTTTGAAAATTTATTTTTATTTTATGAATTTTGCATTTTTTTAGCATTTTCCCTATTTCAAGATATGGAGTATTCTACTCTATAAATTTTTTTAGAGGTTTTATCTGAGTTTATAATTTTTAAAATTCATAAAATATTTTTATTAAATTCATATTAAATCAACTTTTGACATTTTAATTAATTGGTGAGTTTTGAATTTATATATATGTATATATATTAATTTTTATCCAAAAAGATTTTTCTTGTATAATTTTACGAGTTTCAATTAGTTTTTTCATTATTTCGTTTACGATTATTAATAATTAATTTTCTATTTTATTATCATCATTTTAATTTTATTTTAATTATTGATTATTTTTTGCTTGATATCCAACATTTCACTAACCAATTTAATTGGTTTCTAATTACCAATTAGATGATATTATCTAGGCAATCATGACAATATATTTGTGAATGACCACTAATTGCAAATCAAATTAATAGATCTAAACTTTTGATACAAATTAATGAATAAGACAAAAATAAAATAAAAAACAAATTAAAAAAAGAAAGAAGCTTTTGGCCAAGGTATTTATTGATCCCTTGGTTATTCCTCTTTCTTATAAATAGAGGGAAGATTTTATTGTTTGGGGGATTTTGGTTGGCTTAAAAAAAGATATAAAGAAAAAAAACACTAAAAGAAAAAATTGAGTTTCAAAGTTTTGGAATAGGTAAATTTCTTCCTAAAAGCTTTGATTTTCTCTTCTTTTTGTCCATTTTCTTCTTTTTGGTGAGCCAAAAAATATGCTTAAGTTCATGGATTTTTAATCCAAGCTGAAAGATTAAACATAATAGCCATGAACCAATTTTTTGATTTAATTATTTTTGTTTATTTTGTGTGTTAATAAATTATCCTTCTTCATGAATCATGTTTATGTTAATATCATGTTGGTTTTGTGTTATATTTGTCATATAAATTATCATATGTAGTTTCTCTTTGCGTTTTCTTGTTGATATATTTGAGTTAAAAAGTGTTGTTTGGTGAGTTATATGTAGTTGGCTGAAACTCATGTGTATGAATATGATGATTTTATTTTCATTTTTTAGGCTATTTTATAAATATAAAAGGTTTAAGGACTAATTTATGAAAAAAATAAAAATGGAAAAAAAAAATTTCTAGTTATTCCATGTTTGGTCGAATTTGATAGGTTCTTATTGATAATGGTTTTGTGCATATTTCTATAATAATTCCATGATTTTCTTGTTTTTAGCTTATTTTCTAATATTAGTAAACATAAGGACTAATTTGCAAAATGTATAATTTTTAGGCTATTTTTGGGCTTGGCTAAAAGCTTCATAGGCTGTATGGAAATTGATTGTGTGTTTTTTAGAACATCTTTTATGTTTCATACGTTAGGTGTCATTATGCAATTTTGCAAAGTTTAGGGTCTAGTTTGTAAAAATAAAAAATTTTTATTTTACGGTTAAAAGTGTTGGACCGAACCTCCATATGGATGTCTTGCATGATCTACATGCTGATTTTTACTTGATTAATCATATTTTATGATAATTTAGGATTTTTTAATTTAGGCATCTAAGTGTAAAATTAAAAAGTTTAGGGACAAAATAGCAAATTTTAGTATTTAGGAAGTAAAATGGTTATTTTCATCGCTTTCAAAAATTTTTACTATTCCTATGGTCTTCTGTGGCGGTATAGAAATTTTCAAAACTTTTTGTGTTCTCTTAGTTTTTTGTAGGGTACAAAATGAAATTTTTAAAAGTTTAGGGGCTTAATTATAATTCTTGCATTTTAAGCCAAAATTTGAACTTAGGTTTCCCTATTTAGGGTAAACTTATCATTTCATGATTATTTTTGTGCCCATTAAGGTACCATGATACTTTCACGTCGAAAATACATCATAGGGGAATTTTCGTCATTTTACCTAGAATCAAGTCCTAGATAGTAATCGGGATGCTTTTATGCCAAAAGTGTACATTTAGGACAAGTTTGTCATTTTCATGATCATATTAATGCCCATTAGGTTACTCAGATACTTTCATGTCGAAGGTATACCTTCAAAGCATTTTGGTAATTTCCCTCGAGCCGAGTCTTAGGTAGTTATCTAGATGCTTTTATGCCAAAGATGTACATTTAGGATAGGTTACCTCTTTATAATTCTTTTCATGTCTTTTAGGGTTACTGGGATACTTTCACATCGAAGGGTCACCTAGGGATATTTTTGTAATTTCTATAGAATCGACTTTTAAGTAGTCATCGGGATGCTTTTATGCTGAAGATGTACATTTAGGACAGGTTTGCCTTTTTATGATCTTTTTCATGTCCTTTAGGGTTGTCTAGATACTTTCACATCAAAAGTACACACCCGAGGCATTTTGTTAATTTCTCTAGAATCGAGTCCTAGGTAGTCATCAGGAAGCTTTTATGCCAAAGATGGACATTTTGGATAGGTTCACCTTTTTATAATCCTTTTCGTGTCCTTTAAGGTTGTCGGGATACTTTCATGTCAAACGTACACCCTAGAGGCATTTTTGTAATTTCCCTAGAATCGAGTCCTAGGTGGTCATCGAGATGCTTTTATGCTAAAGGTGTAAATTTAGGGTAGATTCACCTTTTCATAATCCTTTTCATGTCCTTTTGGGTTGTCAGGATACTTTCATGCAGAAGGTGTAGTCCAAGGGCATTTTGATAATTTTGCATTAGAACCAAGTCTTATGTGATTACTAGGATACTTTCATGTCAAAGGTACACAGTAGGAATAGATTCATCATTTTAGATTTTTATCGAGTCTTAGGATGTTCTATAAATATTTTTAATAAAATATAAAATTTTCTTTTTAAAAAATTAAGGCAATGTCTCCAAGTTAAAATAATACGTGGAGTTTCTCCCAAAATATGAGAGGGGTTCTATGAATTATTTTAATCACGAGATATCCTTTTCAAATTAGAAATCAAGATTTTTGTAAATTTTGAAAAAATAAAACCTTTCACATTCCTTTGGTCCTCTAGCAGGATGCAAACGATATTTTAAATTTTAAAATCTTCTGTGTTTCTCTAATTTTTTGTTAGGGTACAAAAGAGAATGATAAAAAGCTTTCATGTTCCACTAGTTTTCCGTTGGAATGCGTAAAGATTTTGATTTTCAAAATTTTAGAAACTCGATTTTTCTGACATGGATTAATAAATTTGTTTCATAAAATATTATTTTTAGAATTTATAATTAAATAACATATTTTGAAACTAGATAAAAAAATTAATTAAAAGTCAAATTAGCACGTAATTAATAAGGTGCAATTTTTTAAGCATCACAAGAGGGTCGATCCTTACTTATGATTGTAACTGACTCCCGAACCCTTTTACATGATCTCCAATATGATCATGGTCCCCAAAGTTGGTTTTCTAGGGTTTTGTAACTCTCGAAATATGAACTCTGATAGGTGACCAATCTAGCCCAATTAGATTGGTGGCGACTCTAAATAAATAGTCATTTTATAATGTTATGGCATATAATGGACCAGACTAACCTTCCAGTCAAAGCCATGCCGATTTTAGGTGTCACCAATGTCATCTCATGGTAGTATCTATGAAAATATATCCAAGCGTGATCCGACACTAAAAAAGCTCTGGATGTATTCGTTCTTCCTATATACGAGATGGTTTTCTTCCTAAGAGTATTCAGACATGTTGAGGCGACTGTAGTGGATTTATTTGACTGGTTGAAAAGAAACATGGACTAGCTCAGCAATTCTAGCCATGATGATTCATGCACTCAATGTATGTAAAAAAAAAAAAAAAGACAAGGGAGATTTTTTGGAAGTGCTCTATTATTATATATCTAGGTCTCAAGTCATTTTTAGGGTGAAGGGCAAATAAAGTTAAACCTTATTTCCCACATTTTGTCCTTTTTCAAGAATTCATTAAAAAAGAATGGCCTTAGTTTCGAACCAAGAAACAATTGGTTGAAACACTCAAGAACTTGGCTTCTTCTGATATAACCTGGAAGGCACCATGATTTTCACTAAAACACTTTATGTATCGACGTGGTAATCTACTATATATGCCTTGACTCAGCATATGGGGCACTCTGGGTTATGCACTATTATTAGTCTGAAGACAATATGGATCACAGCAATTCATTCCCATGACTTCAAAATTGGCAAGTGTGGACTTGGAATATTAGAGCGAGGATTATAAAAAGTTGTTTTAGATAGCTACTTTATACTAGAGAGGTATGAGTCAGGATTATGTGTATACACGGATAAGACCACTTTAGGAGTGATGCTTGGAGGAGAGTTTGGGGTTGTAATTACCTCAGATGGGACCATTCCTCAAGTATCTATTCAATCAGATCTTGTCATACCATCAGAGATCGATTTGATTAAGAAGGAAGCTGCCAGGGAATGTAAAAGAATAAGTGATAAGAATCATCAACTCCAAGGGGATGTTGCCTATTTACGAATGAAGATGGAAGCAAAAGCAAAAGATGTTAAAGAAATGGAAGAAAGGTACAATCTAATGAAGAATGAATGGGTTGAACAGAACAACAAAATAAACTTGTTAGGATATTTAGGAGTTCCAATAGCATTGCTAAGGGGACAAAGGAAAAAATGCACAAGCTTAATGAAAAGTTAAAAGTATGGAAGGAGAAGCCAAGCAAACTATTTTGGAAAGAGAAAAAAGAGAGCATGCTGATACATGTCTCCAGTTAAAAAGGTCTACTGAAAAGAATAACGACTTCGAGTTACCTTGGATCGAGGGCATGGAAGGGTATCTCAACTACTTCAGGAAAGACAAGGTCTTACTTTGACTATTACTGAGATAGGACTAGAATTACAATACAAGGGAGATGATATTCGCACCTTGCTGCAAGTCTACCACAATCTAGATACATATAGGGCTAATAGATTATGGTAGGCCAAAGCTGATGATAGACAATGGGTAGCTATTTCTTTTGGCCAATAAATTTACATAGATCATCTTATAAAACAAATCTACTCAACTATAATCCAAGCAAAGAAAATGATGGAGAGGATTAGAGACTTACAGATGCAAATTAATCCTATAGGATAATACAAGGATGTTGTACTTCAATTTTTGGATGAGGCTCAGAGACAATATGATCAAGTTAAGAATTTTCTTAGATGTAATCCCTTCATGATCAACGATGTGAAAATGTAATTTGCGATAAAGTTAATAGAAAATTTCTCAGTTCGAAATCTTTAGTTAAAGCAAGCATCCCTATAAGTGCATTCATATATCATAGCATACATACATATGCCCAAACATATAAATACATATATGATTATTAATTTAATTAGTTCATAAGTAAAAATTAATTAACTCAAAGAAATGTGGAATGGTTAAGGTCAACATTGAAAACTCAAAAAGATCAACTAAACCACTACCTACTTATTAATACCATACTAGATTTAGAACAAGAAGAATGGCTGAGGATCACTTGGCAAGATTAGAAAGATTAAAAGAAAGTCATCGACAGGCCTAGGAGGCCATGCTGAAAATGCAAGAAGAACTACAAGCTCAGATCACAAGGATGATGGAGTTGTTAATGGCAAGGGAGCCAATTCGTCAATAGCCAAAGATAAATACTGATACTCTTGCTAAGGGATTCGAGGGTACCAGTTGATGCACAAACATAACGCTTAGAATGCACAGCCAGTTACTATCCAAAATCTATAACAAAATGTTCTAGTTGCCAATCCACCAATCATCATTATTAACCCTGATGCCCTTTGGCAAAGGGTAGGTGCAAGAACTGCGATCGCGAAAAAAGAATCGATAGGCCCTCGTATTAATGAAGAGGAAAAGTGTAAACAGAAAGGTAAAGAGCAGGCTAAAATAGAGATGGAGATAGGGAAATTACAACTCTTTGAGAGAAGGTTAAAAGCCATTGAAGGGGAAAACTATATAGTAGTATAGATGTCAAGGACCTTAGTCTAGTACCAGATTTAGTCCTCCCACCGATATTTAAAATACTTGAGTTTGAAAAGCATAAAGGCACCACTTCCCTTCAGGCACACATTAAAATGTTCATCAGGAAGATGGCCGGTTATGCCTAGAATAACAAGCTCCTAATTTACTATTTTTAATAAAGCTTGTCTGGATCTACGTTAAGGTGGTATAATGATCTGAACTGCACTAAAATTCAATGCTAAACTAACTTAGCCAATGTATTTCTTTAACAATATAAACATATGGCTAAATGGTTACCTGATAGAGTGACTTTTCAGAATATGAAGAAGAAGTCTATGGAATCTTTTAAGGAATATGCATAAAGATGAAGAGACATGGCCTTTTAGGTTTAGCCTTCCTTGACTAAAAAAGAAACCATGATGCTATTTGTGCGCACCTTGCATCCCCTCTTTTATGACAAATTAGTGGGGAATGCAACTAAGAATTTTGCTGATCTTGTTATTTCTAGAGAGATGATTAAGACAACTATAAAGGTTGATAAATTCACAACTGGGGAGTCTTCTACTAGAAAGAAGCTAAGACATGAAAGAAGAAAGAAGAAGCTCCTTCTGTTAATTATGCTAATTAGCTATACCATCAAAGACCTTATCCGTGTTACTAAAACCAAAAAAAGTGAACCTAAAATACCAACTCTCTTAACATGCCTAAAGCTCCTACTTTAACATCACCTTAGACCATTATTTCAAACCCTCCTCCAGAATCCAACGAAAACCTAGTGTTAATTCACCAGCCCAAAGATTCAACCAACCTAGATCACATATAAATCCTTCTTTACTCTTATAGGGAAATGTTTGATAAGCTTTTTAAGGTAGGATTAGTGGCTTTAATCTTTTCCAAAACATAAGAAGGTAATTAACCTAGCTAGTATAACCTAAATCTACATTGTGAGTATCATGTAGTAGCAGATCACTCGACCAAAAACTATACGACCTTCAAGCCAAAGGTCTAAAGTCTTCTTAAGAGGGATGCCTTTTAATTTGATAATGGCCCAACACCTAATGTGGCAGCAAATCCCTTAGCTGAAGATATCGAACTCGGGATTAATGCTTTGATTTTGAAAAAAAAAAGAAGAAGGAAGTCAAAAGTCTAAAAAGTTAGGACTCTAATGGAAAGAACATGGGCAATCTTGACTAAAAGAGGAATCCTTGATCAGAATCATGAAAGTATCAAAAGCCAATCTAATCCTGGTGCTAACTTCTACAAATTTTGCAAAACATCAACACACTTTGCAAAAATGCCTAGGCTTTTTAGCCATAATCCAAAGAATGATGGGCAATGGTGAAATTGGGTTTTTTGAAGAAGATGGACTAGAGAAAGAAAAATTAGTTAACATGGCCAGTGAAAGATTATTGCAACTACCTTATGGCTTCGGTCACCCTCTTATCATTTATCACAACCAACCAAAGACCGCACTGTCTAAGACTGAAGTTACTCCTAGACTCATTATCAGAGCACCAACTCTGATCCCATATCAGAATAACAATAGGTACCATGGAAGTATGATTGTGGGGTGACAACTCCAGAGGTTGTTACTGGCCAACCAACTGCTATCGACATAACTAGGGTAAGCCATGCCACGAGGAGTGGTCGCATCTACAGTCCCAAAATCAGTGAAACCAGTGCAAAAACCAATCAAAAATAGATATCTAGAAAAGTAACAATTACTAAAGATATCCTATTAGAAATACAATAATTAATCAAAGAAAAAGAGGCTGTTAAATTCCTTAAGTTTATTAAACATAGTGAGTATAGTATAGCGAAACAGTTGCAGCAACGCCAGCAAATATTTGTGTTAACCTTATTACTCAGCTTAGAAGTGCATCGGAATGCTTTGTTAAAAGTGCTCAACTAAGCTTATGTACCGTACCTTAAGGCATTTCCATGACTAAGTTGGATCGCCTAGTAAAAACATTATTACTAACAATTTCATTTCATTCACTGATGATGAAGTCCCACAAGAGGACATCGTTTCAATAAAAGTTCTCTACATCATAACTCACTGGAAAGGGACCATTTGCCCAAAGTCCTCATTGATAATGGATCAGCTTTGAATATAATGTTGCTAATCACGTTTTCTCGATTACTAGTTGATGTCAGTCAGATCAACCACAGCCATACAGTTGTTAAGGCATTTGATGAGCAACAGAGAGAAATCAAAAGGACTATTTTGATCACTTTAAATATTGGCTCATGCCCATTTGAGATCTAATTTCATGTGATGGACATTGTCTTAACATACAACTGCTTGCTGGGATGAACATGGACCCATTCTGCTAGGGTTATCTCATTATCTCCATACCAAAAAATTAAATTCATAGTTAATGAGAAGTTGATTAGCCTATCTAAAGAAGAAGACATCATGGCCATGACTTCTATCGAAGCCCTTTTCTATCGAAGCCCTTTATGTTGAAGCAAATGATGAAATTGAAGAGTGTTTCTTTAGAGCTTTTGAAATTATCAATGCCACCTTTATCGTAAAATAGTCTATAATCCTAAAACCTAAACTTTTGAAAAGCACTCGTATAGGTCTTAAACCTACAGTTGAGGAAAAGAGTCTGAGCTGGAAATGGAATTAGGAAATGCTTGCAAGGAATCAATTGATCCATCAATGTCATTGGCAAAAAAGACAAGCATGGATTAGGCATCAAGCCGGATGGAGTCAAAAGAAGAAATTTGAAAGTAGATCTTAGGGGAAAAGGCAGCCCAAGCCATCGGTCAACAATCAAGCTAGAAATTGACCCTTTATCCTTTACTAGATGAAACTTTTTTATTTTGGAGGGATTATTAATCCAAAAGCTGAAGAAAGAAAAGCGAATAAATTTATTATGATGCTTAACAAAGCTTTCGAGAAGTGTTAAGTGGCTGCCATTGGGAAATATAGTAAAAAGCCAAATGATAATCATAGGATCCATCCTTGTCCTCTTAGATACATCTTGAAAAATTGGACTTGTACTAAGAGGACTGTAGTGCTTAGGTCAGTTTCAAAGTAATCTTCAGAACTCATTTTTGTCATCTAAGAATCTTTCTATGAAAACTTAAAATGTCAAATTATCATTTACAGAAATGAAATGCAAATGACTTTTTTGTTTATGTCTAATTTTTTGTACAAATATTTATTTTCCTTTTTACATACATTTACACAAATCATGTCATACATTTGTTTGCTCATTCCATTTTTTTTACCTTTACAGATTTCTCACTCAAGAAGAAGTGGATGATCCCAAGCATAATTCAAATATTGATCTTGAACAGGTTGTTTGCTTAAACAAGGTCGATTTAGAATAAGATGTTGATGATCATACTTTGCCACCCAATCCGCTAAAAATATCAAACGAGAGGATGAATGAATAATACCCCATGAAGAATCCATGAAAGTGGTAAATTTATGGGATAATGATGATGATAGAAATAAGTCAGAATAGGGACTCCCCTTATGCCTATCACTAGGAAGAATTAATGAGTTTCCTTTGGCAATTTTGAGATTTACTTTGCATGGTCTTACCAAGACATGCCGGGGTTGGATATGAAAATCATAGTCTATAAATTACCTCCAAAAACATAATGCAAACTGGTTTAACAGAATTTGAGAAGACTAAAACTCAAAATACTTCTAAAAATAAAAAAGAGGTAAAGAAACAATTAAAGGCTGGATTTCTTAAGGTGGCAAAATACCCAAAATGTTTTCCCAGCTTCTAAAAAAGATGGTAGAGTTAAATGTGTGTAGACTATTGGGACCTAAATCTAGCAAGTCAAAAAGATAATTTTTTTCTTCCTTATATGGATACTTTAGTTGATAATACTGTGAAGAATTTTTTATTTTCTTTCGTGGATAGATTTTTGAGGTATAACCAAATAAAAATGGCGCCAGAAGACAGGGAAAAGACCATATTTATCACAATATAGAGAGCTTTTTGTTGTAAGGTAATGCCATTTGGACTATAGAATACTGACGTAACTTATCAGAGGGCAATGGTCACCCTATTCCATGATATGATGGACAAAGAGATAGAGGTATAAGTGGATGACATGATTGCCAAGTCACCTCAAGAGGAAGGGCATGTCATGGATTTATAGAAGTTGTTTAAAAGACTGAAAAACTATCAATTAAAATTGAATATGGCAAAATGCACTTTTGGTGCAAGATCTGGGAAACTATTAGGCTTTGTTATGAGTAAAAAAGTGATTAAAGTTGATCTGGATAATATCAAAGCCATACAAGAATTGCCATCCCAATGTATGAAAAAAAAGGTGCAAAGTTTCTTGGAGAGGTTAAATTACATTACGAGATTTATATCCCAACTCACAGATAAGTGTGATCCTATATCCTGGCTTTTGTAAAAACAAAACCCTGGTGAATGGAATGAATAATGCAAAGAAGCATTTGAAAAAGTTAAGCATTTTTTTTGTAATCTACCAATGTTGGTACCACCTGTATTGAGACGTCCTTTGATTTTGTACTTGTCAGTATTTTAGAAGTTTATGGCTTGTGTGCTAGGACAATAATATGAGATAGGAAAAAAAGAGCAAGCGATTTATTACCTCAGCAAAAAATTCCCTGACTATAAGGTAAATTATTCTCAAATAGAAAAGATATTTTATGCCCTAATTTGGGCTACAAAAAGGCTTTGACAATACATGTTGTATCATACCACCTAGTTGATCACCAAAATGGACCCGATCAAGTATATGTTTAAAGCATCAGCTTTGTCAAAAGGGATAGCTTGATGGTAAGTCTTGTTATTGGAATATGATATGGTTTATATGAGTTAGAAGGCAATCAAAGGAAGTGTTATCATCAAATCCCTAGCAAGCCGGTTACTTGATGATTATCAGCCATTGAATTTTGACTTTCCTAATGAGGATTTAATGAATATTTTGGTCGAAGAAGAAGGAGAGCTCTCAAAAGAATGAACATGGAAAATGTATTTTGATGGAGCATTCAATACTTTAGGCCATGGAATCAGGCCGATTTTTACATCTCCAAAAGGAAACTATTACCCTTTCACTACTCGACTAGTTTTCGACTGTATAAATAATGTAGTAGAATATGAAGCATGTACTTCAGGCAGTTATAAAGAGAAAAGCTTAATTATTGAAAATATATGGAGACTCAGCCTTGGTGATTTATCAATTCCAGGGAGAATAGGAAACTCAGGATTTGAGGATGCACTAATATATAAAGTTGATTCTAGAATTGCTTGAAGAGTTTAAGAAAGTGGAATTTATTCATTAACCCGAAATGATAATTAAATATAGATACTCTAGCCACCCTAGCTTTTATGTTTAAAATAAATAAGGGGCATGAGGTAACACCCATTAAAATAAGGATGTACGAGTCTCATACGTACTATTGTGATGTTAAAATGGAAGCAGATGATCTCTTATGGTGTCACGACATCAGAAGATATCTTAAGGATAAAGTACACCTCAACAATGCCTTCGAGACTGACAAAAGAACTTTAAGGAGGCTAGGAATGACTTTTTGTCTTGGATGAAGAGATTTTTTACAATAAGAGTTATGATCAAATGTCACTAAGATGTATTGATGCTCCCGAAGCATAAAAGATATTGGAAGAAATGCATGAGGGGATTAGCAGTATCCATGCGAATGGATACAGAATGGCGAAGCAAATCTTGAGATTAGGTTATTTTTGGATGACTATAGAGGGTGGGTGTATTAAATATGCCCTGAAGTGTCATAAATGCCAAGCATACACTGATAAGATCCATGTACCACTTTTGCCATTACATGTCATAATCGCACCATGGCTTTTCTTAAGATGAGGCATAGTTGTTATTAGACCAATTACCCTTGTAGCTTCGAACTGTCATCACTTCATCATGGTGGCTATTGATTACTTCACTAAATTGGTTGAAGCAACCTCCTATACAAATGTGACAAGGTTGATGATGATAAAATTTTTAAGGACTAACATCATTTATCAATTTAGGATCACTAAAAGAATTATAACAGATAACACCTCCAACTTAAATGTAAATTGATGATAGAAGTGTGTACCAATTCAAAATTTCTCATCACATTTCGGTGATATATCATCTAAAGATGAATAGAGCTATAGAGGCAGCTAATAAAACTATTAAAAAGATTATAGGGAAGATGATAGAGATCTACAAAGATTGGTATGAGAAGCTTCCCTTTGCTTTTTTGGCTTATAGAACTTCTATCCAAACTTTAACTAGGGCAACACCTTATTCGTTAGTCTATGGCACGAAAGTTATTTTACTAATTAAAGTAGAGATCTCTTCACTCTGGGTTTTAATGGAAACTAAGTTGGAGAAAGTTGAATAGGTTCGAGATCGTTACGAGCAGCTAAATTTCATCGAAGAAAAAAGGCAAAAAGCTATTCAACATGGATAGGCATACCAGGAAAGAATGTTGAGAGTGCACAATAAGAAAATTCATCCAAAAAGTTCCATGTGAGAGAATTGGTACTGAAAAGAAATAAAAAGATCCTCATTGCAAATAGGCACCCAATTGGGAAGGGCCCTATGTTGTTTAAAAGATATTTTCAAGAGGAGCATTGGTATTAGCAGAGGTGGATGAAGGAATTCTTACAAACCTCTTTAATTCAGATAATGTAAAAATATATTATGCTTAAACAAAGAAAAAAAGAAAAAAAGAAAAGAAAGAAAGAAAAAAATGGATGAAAACCCAAAAGGGCGTCTGTTCCAGAAAAATAAGAAAAAATTGATGAAAACTTAAAAAAGTGTCCATTTTAAAAAAGCAAAAATCGGATGAAAACCTAAAAAGGATGTCTGATCAAAAGCAGTATAAGGGGAAGATTGTGAGTTAAAAACCCAAAATGATAGCTCAAGCATTTGAAAGAAAGGGCCAAAACATAATTGCTAGAAAACTAAGTTTGAAAAATGCATAGTATGATCAGAGACATTTTCAAGAGATGGATCTTTATGCAAGTAAACTTTTCATTCAAGAGAAATTTTTGAAAAACTGATGGGAGATTTCATTTATCTGAGTTATATCTAAATCTCTTTTGTACTTCACTATTATTTTTGTAAAATAACCAATATTGTGTCCTCTTTCTTTATTGCAATACAAGTGTATTTTTATTCATACCTTATTAAATAGTCTATTTAACCATGCCAACATCTGCTAAATGATAATCAACATTTTAAGCAAATAAAAATCACTAAAAGGATGACAAATTGATTATTTGCATTACTTTGAATGAGATTAAAACATTATAGAGATCTTAGTCAATAATCCAAGGTCTTTCGAACATTCTAGGAAAAATTAGGATGGATAGACTATATATTCCCCCATCATGCTTTTATTTTTTAGCCTGTATCAATTATTTTGACTATTGATGAAAATTTTAGAAACCACATATTCCCTATTATGCACTTTTTCTTTAGCTTGTATCAGCTTGTTCTGGTTGTTGATGGAAATTTTAGATACCATATATTCCTAGTCGTGTTCCTCATTTTCAACTTCTAGATAATATTGGTGAGTCATTTAGTTTAACTTCTCAGGAACAAGTGTATCTTATCTACAATGACCTCTAAAGATGCCTTTAAATTCAAATTCAAATTCAAGCATTGAGATCCCTAATGCTTTCTAAAGATGTTTTCAATCTCCAAGCAGAAATATAGGCTTATTCCATCAAATAAAGAAGAAATATCTATCACATTTTTTGAAAAGATAAATTCAACCCCAAAATAGGTTGGATTAAACATTGACAATGAAAATTAAATCATGAATATTCAGCATATGTATTCCTCATGCATTTGCATTCATATTTAAGAATTTGTAAATCTTAAGTTAAATATGATATTGGAAAAAGCCTTCAGTATGTCAATTATTTCAGAACTGAAAAGTAAACCTCGTATTCCTTCAAGCAACTCTAGATATAAAGCATTTTTACCTTGTTTAACTATGTCGATTTTGTCATGGTCAACCCTTTGACCTAGCATTATATCTTAGTCACTTTCATTTGACTGTATCGATTTTACCCTATCTTTTAGTCACCCTTATGTTACTATTCGATTTTTTGACCTAGGTTACATCCTGGTTAACCCTTACCTATGTTGACTTATTGGTTTCGACCCAGTCAATCTTTTTTCATTTGTTAACTTATCGGTTTCATACCAGTCAACCTTTTTCATTTGTTGACTTATCAGTTTTATCCTAGTCAACCTCTTTTATTTGTTGACTTATCGATTTTATCACCAACTTTTACCTATGTTGACTTGTCGACTTTATCTCGATCAACCCTTTTCATTTGTTGACTTATTGATTTTGTCTTGGTCAATCCTTACCTATGTTGATTTGTAGGTTTTGCCTCAGTCAAACCTTACCTATGTTAACTTACCAGTTTTGTCAAGATCAACCCTCTTTCATTTATTGACATGTAGGTTTTGTCCATGTCAAATTTTTTTAACTTATTGGTGTTATCCCAGTCAACTCTCTTCATTTTTTGACTTGTAGGTTTCATCTTGGTAAACTGTTCTTTTTGTTAACTTGCATGGTTTTGTCGCAATCAACCCCTTGTAACTTAGGTTAATTGTTTAATTTAATGATTCGCCTTTAGTTAATTAATTGTTATGTTCATTATTAGTTTAGATTATCTTTCAAAGCTTATCGACCCAAATAAGATTATGTATACTTGGTCTTTGCCTTGTTCTTGACTCTCAACAATGGTTAAAGAGGGGCAGCTGTATAACCTAATTTCGTCCAGGTCCCTTTACCAATAATCATGAATATCCAAAATTGAGAATTGAATGACCGCCCTAATTGGGAACGATCTTTTTTCAGATGAACCTAACATTTTCAAGACCTTTTTAGTCATATTTAAATGGTCATAAATTCACGTAATAGAAAAAATCATATTTTAATCTTTAATTTTGGAAATACAGAATGCAAATTTAAGAGAAATTATTTTTAATATTTTTTCGTCAAAATTTTAGAAATCTATTTTTGCGGATGATATCACGGTCACATTTCCTAATTTTAGGAATTTTTTGTAAAATTCGAGAAATTGACTGTTGTATATTTTTACTTATACCTATATGATATTTATGCCGATGCTCACTTTAAAAATTAAAAATATTCAAGGAAAAATTCAATTGGCATTTTATACCACAAGGTGTCAAGTTGCCCATTTTAGTAATTAATTTTGAATTTTTCATAGTATTGCGAGTATCATACTCATAAAATTTTTCCTGGTAAAATTATTTTGAATATCATATTTTCATCTTTACCATTTTGTAAATTATTATTTTGGATAATATGTTTTATTTAATTCATTTAATATAAGTTCAATGAATTCTTTGAAACTTTTTTCGATTTTAGAATACGTACTTTTCTTTATTTGTAAACTTTTTGGTAGAATTTTCTCAGGTTTTGAATTTTAAAATTCTTTAAATATTTACATTTGATCACCATTAAATCAATTTTTCAAAAATCATTTATTTGCAATAAATTTTAGGATTTTTCTCGTTTCCAAAACACAGAGTTTTCTATTCCGTAAATTCTTTCAAGAAGATTTTTCTAGGTTTATGATTTTTAAAATTCTTCAAATGTTATTATTTAATTCATATTAATTTTTTTTCACTATTTCATTTCCAAATTTTGTTCATGATTATTAATATTTAATTTTCTACTTTATTATTATTATTTTAATTTTATTTTAATTATTGATTACTTTCTACTAGTTTCATGGAAACCAGTCTAGTTGATATCCAACATTTCACTAACCAATTTAGTTGGTTTCTAATTACCAATTAGATGATATTATCTAGGCAATCATGATAATATATTTGTGAATGACCACTAATTGCAAATCAAATTAATGCATCTTAACTTTTGATGCAAATTAATGAATAAAACAAAAAAAATAAAAAATTAGAAAAAAAAGAAGCTTTCGCCCAAGGGATTTTTTGATCCCTTGGTCATTTCTCCCTTTTATAAATAGAGGGAGGATTTGTTGTTTGGGGGAGTTTTTAGTTGGCTAAAAAAAAGAGATAAAGGAAAAGAAAACACTAAAAGAAAAAATTAAGTTTCAAAAGTTTTGGAATAGGTAAATTTCTTCCTAAAAGCTTTCATTTTCTCTTCCTTTTTGTTCATTTTTTTCTTTTTGGTGAGCCAAAAATATGCTTAAGTTTATGGATTTTTAATCCATGTTGAAAGACTAAGCATAATGGCCATGAACCAATTTCTTTGATTTAATTATTTTCGTTTATTTTGTATGTTAATAAACTATCTTTCATCATGAATCATGTTTATGTTGATATGATGTTGGTTTTTGTGTTATATTTGTCATATATATGATCATATGTATGTTGTTTGTCTTTGCATTTTCTTGTTGATATATTAGAATAGCATGTTTATATGTTTTTTTTTTAATTATATGATGATGTTGATTTATGCTTGATAAAGCTTAGATATGTGATTTTCAAGTTATTGTGCTTGGTGAGTTATATGTAGTTGGCCGAAACTCATGTGTATGCATATGATGATTTTATTTTCATTTTTGTGGCTATTTTATAAATAGAAAAAGTTTAAGGACTAATTTATGAAGAAAAAATGGAAAAAATAATTTCTAGTTATTTCATGTTTTGTCGAATTTGATAGGTTCTTGTTGATGATGGTTTTATGCATATTTTCGTAATAACCATGATTGTCTAGTTTTTAGGTTATTTTCTAATATTAGTAAACATAGGGATTAATTTGCAAAATGTGAAAAAATTTTTAGGCCATTTTTGGTTTGACTAAAAGCTTTATGAGTTGTATGAAAACTGATTTTGTGTGTTTTAGAACATGTTTTACATATTTTTCATACTTTAGGGGTCATTTGGTAATTTTGCAAAGTTTAAGGACTATTCTGCAAAAGTAATAAATTTTTTTTTATGCTTAAAGGTGTTTCACTAAACCTTTATATAGACGTTCTTCATGATCTACATGCTGATTTTTACTTGATTAATCATATTTTGTTATAGTTCGAGATTTTTTTTGTTTAGGCACCTAAG
This sequence comes from Adansonia rubrostipa, assembly GCA_038381775.1. Classification (NCBI taxonomy): domain Eukaryota; kingdom Viridiplantae; phylum Streptophyta; class Magnoliopsida; order Malvales; family Malvaceae; genus Adansonia; species Adansonia rubrostipa. The sequence goes on along the minus strand of JBBYHM010396885.1, from coordinate 57,351 downwards.
TGTGAAATTGAAAAGTTTAGGGACTACATAGTAAATTTTAGTATTTAGGAGTAAAATGGTCATTTTCATCACTTTCAAAAAGTTTTACTATTCCTATGGTCTTTCGTTAGGGTATAAAAATTTTCAAAACTTTTTATATTCTCTCGACTTTTCATAGGTACAAAATAAAATTTTCAAAAGTTTAGGGGCTTAATTGTAATTTTTGGATTTAAGCTAAATTTTAAACTTAGGTTTCCCCATTTAGGGTAAACTCATCATTTCATGATTATTTTGGTGTCCATTAGGGTACCGAGATACTCTCACATCGAAAGTATATCATGAAGGCATTTTGGTAACTTAACCTAGAACTAAGTCCTAGATAGTAACCAAGATGCTTTTATGCCAAAGGCATACATTTAGGACAAGTTTGTCATTTTCATGATTATATTAGTGCCCCTTAAGGTACAAGGATACTTTCACATCGAAAGTATACCCTAAAGGCATTTTGGTAATTTCTTTTAAGTCTTAGGTAGTCATTGTGATGCTTTTATGCCAAAAATGTACATTTAGGATAGGTTCACCTTTTTATAATCTTTTTCATGTCTTTTAAGGTTGCTAGGATACATTTACATTGAAGTACACCTAAGGACGTTTTGATAATTTCCATAAAATTGAGTCGTAGGTAGTCATCAGGATGCTTTTATGCCAAAGATATATATTTAGGATAGGTTTTCCCTTTTACGATCCTTTTCATCTCCTTTAGGGTTGCAAGGATATTTTCATGTTAAAGATACACCTTAGAGGCATTTTGATAATTTCTCTAAAATCGAGTCCTAGGTAGTCCTCGGGATGCTTTTATGCCAAAGATGTACATTTAGGATAGGTTTGCCTTTCTATAATCATTTTCGTGTCCTTTAAGGTTGCTAAGATACTTTCATGTCAAAGGTACACCTAGGGATATTTTGGTAATTTTTATAGAATCAAGTCTTAGGTAGTCATCGAGATGTTTTTATGCCAAAGATGTACATTTAGGATAGGTTCACATTTTTGTGATCCTTTTCATGTTCTTTAAGGTTGTAAGGATATTTTCATGTTGAAAGTACACTCCAAGGGCATTTTGATAATTTATTTATAATCGAGTCTTATGTAGTCGTCGAGATGCTTTTATGCCAAAGATGTACATTTAGGATATGTTCGCCTTTTTATAATCCTTTTCATGTCCTTTAAGGTCACCAGGATACTTTCACGTCAAAGGTACACCCTAATGGCATTTTGGTAATTTCCCTAGAATCGAGTCCTAGGTTGTCATCAGGATGCTTTCACGCCAAAGATGTACATTTAGGATAGATTCATCTTTTAATAATCCTTTTCACATTCTTTAGGGTTACAGGATATTTTCACGTTGAAAGTATAGCCCAAGGGTATTTTGATAATTTTGTATTAGAACCAAATCCTATGTGATTACTAGGATACTTTCATGTCAAAGGTACAAATTAGGAATAGGTTCGTCATTTTAGATTATTATTGAGTCTTAAGCTGTTATATAAATTTTTTAATATAATATAAAATTTTCTTTTAGAAAATTATGATAATGTCTCCAAGTTAAAATAATACGTGGAGTTTCTCCCAAAATATAAGAGGGGTTTTACGAATTATTTTAATAACGAAATATCCTTTTCAAAATGAAAATCAAGATTTTTGTAAATTTTGAAAAAAATAAAACCTTTAGCTTTCCTCCGTCCCTCTAGCTGCATGCGAACAATATTTTGAATTTTAAAATCTTTTGTGTTCCTTGGTTTTTCGTTGTGGTACAAAAAAGAATGATAAAAAGCTTTCATATTTCACTGGTCCTCCAATGGAATGTGTAAGATATTTTGATTTTCAAAATTTTAAAATTTTGACTCTTTCAACCCATAATATTAAATTTGTTTAATAAAATATTATTTTGAGAATTTATAATTGAATTCCATATGTTGATATCGAATAAAAAATTAATTAAAAGTCAATACGTAATTAATAAGGTATCTATTTTTCAGGAATTATGAGAGGATCAATCCTTACTTATGATTGTAACCAACTCTCGGACCCTTTTATATGATTTTTGGTATGATCACGGTCCTTGGAGTTGGTATTCTAGGGTTTCGTAACCCTCAAAATGCGAACTCTGATAGGTGACCAATCTCACGTAGCCCAAATAGAGTAGTGGCAACTCTAAAGAAATAGACATTCATAATGACTATTTAGGATTAAGTCAAGTGAGCGATTCATCTCGATCATCCAGTCCTTAAAAATAAAAAAGTGTCAATATTGATATGGCCTATAGAAACAAGAGAATATAAAATAGTGATATATCAACAAATATAGAAGCCAGGGCCATTTAAGTCAGGCTTGGTTAGGATTCGTATCCAAGCCACATTATGATAGCAGGTAAATAACCAACTAATCTTTAGAGTAACTTAAACGATTGTACTAAAGGTACCAATGGTCAAGAAGGGGCATTGCATGGACAGCATCCTACAACAACAAATATCCCATCAACTCAGCCTTCATTTACATTAACCATGTAGCAGCATCCTATGTGGTCCAAAGATTTTAGGGTGCGGGCTCTTCACCGTTGAGGCCTATAGTCCCAAATCTCAATAAGCAAATGGAAAAAGAAAAAGCAAAGAGGCTTTAGAAAATAATAAAGAATTAAACAAGTATCAATCACTAGAAAAGCACTTTCGGGTTGTCGAAGAAAGGGACAAATTGGGATTATAGACACAAAAACTTTAGGACTGGTTTCCAGTCTCATTATCCCCCATAAATTCAAAGTGCCAAATTTTGAAAAGTATAATAGGAATATAGACCTCACTGCCCACCTTCGCATGTACTATCATAAGATGGTTGTATATGAGGAGAATGAAAGCTACTAATTCACTACTTTCAAGATAGTTTAACTAGGGCAGCTATCCAATGATATATAGAGCTTGATCCTGCAAGAATTTAGAGATAGGTAGATTTAGCTCGTGCCTTCCTTGATTAATATGAGCATGTGTCTGATTGAGCCTAGGATCGTCTCTCCCTTATGAACATGGACAAGAAAGCCTTCAAGCAATATGCTTAGAGGTGGAGAAAGGAAATAGCTCAAGTTCACCTTCCTTTAACCAAGAAAGAGATGATGATCATGTTTATCACTACTTTATGAGCTTCTTACTATGAAAGGTTGGTGGAAAATACCATAAAAAATTTTACCGATATGGTCATATCAAGCAAAATAATCGATAACGCTATCAAAAGTGGAAAGATATCCATTAAAGAATCATTTGGGTTAGTCAAGAAGTCAATAACTAAGGGTAAAGAGAATAAGGTGAATGGTGTTAGTGAAAGTCATGCTAGGTTTAATCAAAATCTGCATTCGGCACAGGTTATGTGCTTTCCAAACATGTGGCATCCAGATTTTAACGCTTATTCATCGATGCCATAACTAGTCCATTCTATTAGGATTGTTTCAATAATGAGCTTACATTGAATCCCGTTCCAAACATAGCCTAGCATAATCTCGCAATGCAAATAATACAAGATCTCTAAATAATTAACAAGTACCCCAAGAAAGGAACATTTCGAGCCACTTCCTTACTACTACAAAGAGATTTACTCCCTTCTATTGGTAGGTCAGCTAGTGGCCCTAGTATTCACAAACCCAAGATCACCTCCGTACCCCAAATAGTATGATGAAAATGCTTATTGTGTGTACCAAGCTAGGGCACAAGGCTACCTTATTTTGAACTGCATTTTATTTAAGAGAAAGGTACAAGGTCTACTAGAAAAGGGTGTGATTAAAGTCGAACAAGGGCCTAGACCTAACATTGGAGCTAATCCACTTCCTAACCATACAGAGCTAAGAGTGAATGCGATTATTGAAGGGAAAACATGTTGGATCAAAAGAAGCATCAGAGAAGTTAAAACCTCGATGAGTAAGGTATAGCAAGCTTTTATAAAGGTAGGACTAGTATGGGGTGTCAAAAACCAAAGTAAAAGAAACCCATTGAACCATGTTGCTACCACTATGATCAAGGCCATACTCTATAACACTGCCCACTTTTCCCAAAGATGGTCTAAGAGATGATGGACCGCTCCAAAATTGAATTCGATGAGGACTAAAATGAGTACATCTGTTCGTCTATCAATGCCATAATCGAGAAGAGACCTGCCATCAATTGGGTTTCAAGTTGTTTTCCTCTTATGAGCATGGAAAAAAGGGCTGAAAAAAGCTTCAAGCAATATGCTTTGAGGTGGATGGAAGAAGCCACCCAGATTTACCCTTTACTGATAGAGAAAGAAATGAATGTTAGATTTGTCAGCACATTACAAGTGCCTTATTATAAAGAGATAGTGAAGAGAATCCCAAAGAGTTTCATAGATGTAGTCCTATAGTGCGAAACAATTAATAAAGACATAAAAAATGACTCAGGTGAAAGAGATACCTTTAACGACAAAGGGAAAGAAAAAGTGAAGGTTAGATAATAACCAAAATCTAGTACTGGAGCCAGTTCTTCTCAAACTTGTGCTGAGTTAGATGTAAGTAGAATGGCTATTGAAGAAGACTGCAAGGTCGTAGAAAACTTAGATGAGGTCAGAATGGCAATGAATTTGGTTTGGCAAATCCTGGTGCAACTCAAATTGGTCAATAGAGTCACAAAGACAAAGGATGAAGCCAATGACTTTTGCAATTTTCATATCATCTATGGCCACACTCTTCTAATGTGCAAAGTGTTCCACTGTGGTTCAAAGGATGATGAAAGAGGGTAGCATTGAATTCTTTGATAAAAGGCAAGCCTCGCGTACCAAGCCTGTAGATGAGCTACCATCTGTAAACACCACAAAAAGGGAAGCGAGCAATCCTTCTTACAAGGTTAGAAGGCTATTAATCTTATTCGACAATTGATCAAGAGTTAAAGCTACCCCTATTTAGCCCATACTAAAGATGATCATTCAACTTTTGTCTCTTTTTCCTTATAAAGATGACAAAGCGATTCCTTGGAAATACGAAAGCAAAACCTTAATCACCTCTAGTTAGCAAGCAGTAAACATTAACCTTTCAAGGGTAAGCCACCTTACTCAGAGTGGTAGATGTTATGCCCCAGATTTATCAAAAGGTGAAACTCAACAAAAGAATACTACTTCTATTCCTCAAGCAACGAAGTCTGCAACCAAAGATTCAGATCTGATGGCTATCAGAAAGCCAGTAAGTGAGAAAAAGCTATGAAATTCATTAAGTTCATAAAACATAGTGAATACAGCATCATGGATCAATTGAACAAGTAGCCTACCAGGATATACTATTAAATTTTGAAGCTCACAGAAATACTCTCTTAAGTTTTGAAACGAGGCATATATCCCTCTAGACATCCTAATAGGCTAGTTGGATCACCTAGTAAGTAACATCACTGCCAACAAATATATATCATTCAGCGATGATGAAATCCCTCATGGAGGAAAAGGAAACTATAAAGCTCTTCACATCATCACATACTGCAAAAGTAGCAAGTTGCCTAAAATGCTCATCGATAATGAGTTAACTTTGGATGTATCGCTTGTATCATGCCTAAACAAGCTTTCTATTAATGCAACTCATATACAGAACAATCACATGGTTGTGTGGGCATTTGATGGAACTTACAGAAACATCATGGGAAACATAACTATTCCACTCCAAATCAACCCATGCATTTATGAAGTAGACTTCCATGTAATGGACATTGCTCTATCATTTAACTACCTTTTGGGAAGGCTTTAGATTCACTTTATAAGGGTAGTGCTATGATCACTAAAAATTCATCATCGAAAACAAAGCTGTCAACATTGGGGGAGAAAAAAAAATCATTGTTGCTACCTCAACTGATGTCTCATATATCAAACCTGATAAAGATATCACAGAATCCTCATTTCAATCTTTTGAGTTTGTCAAAGCCACTTAATTCAAAAAGGGTTGCCAATATATGAACCTCATTTATCGAAAATCACTCACATGAGTCTAAAGTTAACCATTGGCAAATGTGCATAGGCCAAAAAATGATTCAGAAAACACCTTTAAGGGACTACTAAAGCCTTGAAAGTTGTCAACCAGATCAATAAAAGAGGGTTGGGATTCAAGCCTAATGCATAGCAAAAAAGAAAACCAGCTCAAAAAAACTATGGAAAAGGAGCTCATCTATTAAGACAAGATGTGGGATATAAACTAATGATATTTCCACTGTTTTGAGAAAATTTTGATCTAGGAGGACATGTGAATACTAGCTCTGCTAATGTTATGCTTATATTGAACAAGGAGTTTAGGGATTTCACTATGCCCTCCAAGATTTGTTTTGGGTGTTTGGACTAAAGGTGAAATTCCTATATTGTTTAAGTCTATTTCAAAGTAATGCTATGAACTAAACCTACATGCATTTGCCAAAAGCATTATATGATCCTTTGTATGGGCATTTTTTAATTAAGTGTTATCAATGGAAATGACTAAGCATTATGCATTTCATCCTTTGTGTTCATTTTTGTAGTTCTTGCTAACTATTAGACCTTTCTTTACATATTTTTCCACTTATATTTTTTTCCATATTTTCATGTACCCGATGAAGGTGATATGAATATTTATACCAAGACTCTGGATATCAATTTTGAGCAACCAATTAGCACCAGTGAGGTTGAGATTGAAGGGATTTTGAAGAGAACCCTATACCTCTAGACTTGTTGAAGCTAATTGAGCAAGAAGAAAAACAAATATTACCTTATGAGGAACCCACTGAAACCATAAACCTTAAAACAAAAGAAGATCAAAAAAAAGTTAAAATCAAAACCTTCCTAAGCTAATCAACCTGAACAGAACTAATAATCTCCTCCAAGAATATCAGGATATGTTCATTTGGTCCTACCAAGACATGCCTAGATTAGACACCAACTTTGTGGTCTATAAACTTCCCCTAAAACCTAAGTATAAGCCCATACAACAAAAGTTTAGAATGATGAAACATGATATGCTTCTAATGTTCAAAGAGGAAGTGAAGAAGCAATTTGAGGCAGGATTTCTCAAAGCAGCCAAATACCTTGAATGGGTAGCCAATATAGTCCCAGTTCCTAAAAAAATGGTAATGTGAGGATGTGTGTAGATTATAGGGACCTCAATTGAACCAGTCCAAATGACAATTTTTTTACCCCATATCGACACCTTAGTAGACAACACCACCAAAAATGCACTATTTTCTTTCATGGACAAATTTTCTTGCTACAATCAAATTAAAATGACAGTAGAAGATATGGAGAAGACCACCTTCGTGACCATATGAGGCACTTTCTACTATAAAGTGATGCCCTTTGGGCTCAAGAATGCTAGGGCAACCTATCAAAGGACAATGGTAATATTGCTCCATGACTTCATGCAAAAGGAAATAGAGGTCTATGTGGATGAGATTATCGCTAAATCACTAACGAAGAGTGAATACATGGTCTACTTATGAAAACTCTTTAAATGACTTTTCAAATATCAGCTTAAGTTAAACCCTGCCAAATACACATTTGGTGTTACATCTAGCAAACATTGGGCTTTATTTTAAGAAAAAAAGGAATACAAGTCAATCTCGATAAGGTCAAGGCCATTTAGAGCCTACCACCACTTCAAACTCCAAAAAAAGTGAAACTTTTCTTGGGAAGGTTGAACTACATAACTTGATTTTTCTTGGGAAGGTTGAACTACATAACTTGATTTATATCTCAACTGACCTATAAATGCAATTTATGCTTTCGACTATTTAAAAAAACAAAATCCTAGAGAATGGAATGAAGAATGCTAAGAAACATTTGATAAGGTCAAACATTACTTTTTAAACTTTCTAGTACTTGTGCCACCGATGCTCAGTCGATTTTTAATCTTGTATTTATTAGTTTTCGACAAGTTGATGGGTTGTGTATTATGTCAACATGATGAGTTAGGAAAGAAAGAACAAGCTATTTACTATTTGATTAAGAAATTCATGGAATATGAAAATAACTATTCAGCCATAGAAAAGCTATGTTGTGCTCTAGCTTTTATAGCCTAGAGGTTACAATAATACATGTTGTACCATACCATGTGGCTAATTGCCAAACTTGATCCCATCAAGTATTTATGTGAGGCCTCCACCTTGTCAGGAAGATTAGTCAAATCATAAGTCTTGCTTTTCGAATATGACATTGTGTATGTGAACCAGAAAGCTGTCAAGGGTAACGCAATAGCAGATTCTTGGCAAGTCAAGTAACAAATGATTAACAACCTTTTCAGTTTAAATTCCCTGATGAAGAATTGATGTGCATATTTGAGGAAGTGGACACTGTCAAGTGCAGCTCATCTTGAAAAATGCACTTTGATGGAGCTTCAAACACATTGAGACATGGAATCAAGGTAATTTTTATCTCGCCTAATGGAAACTACTACCCCTTTATCGCAAGATTGAACTTGGATTGCACCAATAATATAGCTGAATATGAGGTCTATGTCCTAGGACTCCAAGCCACCATTAAAGAGGCATTCAAATACTAGAAGTATTTAGAGATTCAGCGTTTGTCATCTACCAACTAAAAGGAGAATGGCAAATGCATGATGCTAAACTAATCCACTATGGGAATCTAATCTCAAAACTTAAAAAAAAAAATTCTATTATATCAGCTTTTTAGCATTTACCTCGAGAAAAAAACTAAATAGCTAATGCCTTAGCCACCTTGTCGACCATGTTCAAAGTTAATCAAGAATCAGACGTTGATTCTATTTAGATAAGCATCTATACAACTTCAATGCATTGTCAAAATGTTGAATTAGAGAAAAACAGTTTGCCATGGTAGCATGACATCTTTCAATACATCAAAGATCAATAATACCCCAAATATGCTGCCAAAACTAATGAGAGAACCATCAAAGGATAGCTAAGAGCTTCATTTTGGATGGCAAAATTTTGTACAAGAAAAGTTGAGATCAAATACTACTCCCATACATAGATGCCTCAGAAACCAAGAGAATTCTTAAGGAAGTCCATGAAAGAATTTATGGTAAGCATGTTAACGAATATCGAATGGCGAAACAAATCATGTGATCCGAGCTATTATTGGTTAACTCTTAAAAAGGATTGCATTGACTATGCTTGAGAGTGCCACAAATGCCAAATCTAGACGGACAAAACCTATGTCCCACCGACATCTCTACATGTTATGATAACTCTGTAGCCTTTTTCTATATAGGGCATGGATATGATTGGATCGATTACTCCTAAGGCTTCTAACGGTTATCGCTTTATTTTGGTCGCTATTGATTATTTCACTAAATATGTGGAGGCAGTTTCATATGCCAATGTCACCAAATATGTTGTATGCAAATTTATGAAACGGGATATCATTTGTAGATATAGCCTTCCCTAGCAAATCATTATTGATAATCACGCAACTTGAAAAATAAAATGATGCAAGCAATCTGCTCTATGTTCAAGATCCAGCATTAATATTTCATCCCATATCATTAAAAAATGAATAGGGCAGACGAAGTAGCCAACAAGAATATCAAGAAAATAGTCAAAAAGATGGCCGAGACATATAAAGATTGGCATGAAAAGTTGGCTTTGCATTACATGCCTATTGCACAGTAGTATGAACTTCCATCGGTGCCACCCCATTCTCTTTAGTCTATGGCATGGAGGTTGTCCTACCTATTAAGGTTGAAATCCCTTCACTCAAAATCATGATGGAATCAAACTTGAAGAGGCTGAATGGGTTAAAAACTGATGTGAATAGCTAAATTTTATCAAAAAAGTGAAAACCATCTATCATGGGTTACTGTATCAAAAGCACATGATGAAAGCCCATAGCAAAAGGGTCCTTCCTTGTCAATTTCAAGAAGGTCACCTAGTACTCAAACAAATCCTCTTAATCCATAAAGATGCTCAAGGAATATAGACTCTAAATTAGGAAGGACCATACGTGGTAAAACATGTATTTTCTGGAAAAGCCCTAATTTTAATTGAAATGGATGGCAGTGATTTGCCTAATCCCATGAATTTTGATTCCATCAAGAAATACCATTTTTAAAAAAGTTTGAAGACAAAAACCTAAAAGGACATCCTATCATCCTTCTTCTTTTCTTCATAAAAAGAAATAAAAAAAGAGATGAAAGCCCAAAAGGGTGTCTAGGAAAACAGGCTGGCTTAAGATGAAAACTTGAAAGGGTAGCTTAAATGACTAGACTCTCGCTTACCTAAACCAAATTAAGCTCAAACTATCACCAGCCTAGACTAGCACCAATTTACCTACACACATAACCCTGACCAAAATACCAAATCATAACCTAGCTCATTTATTCTATGCCAACCTACTCGACCAAATCTCATCCCAAGATGCACCTGAAAAATGGAGACTACCTAACCTCGAGGCCTCTATCCCACCATGGGGCAATCTGAAAAATCTTTTTATGAGTTAGCCACCAAAAGAATTAATTGCTTGAGAAAGGTTTTCGAAGACACTCAATGGAAGACTCTTATCATCAGCATTAGGGGCTAGGTAGCTAGGAAAACCCCTCTAAACTTTCTTATATCTTAAAATCTTTTGTGATCCCATAATTTGGCATAACTTATACATTTTTTCTTTTGAATGAAATACAATCACTTGATATTTAACCACTCTTATCTTTTAAAAATGACCTTAACATTCAAAGCCTCTAGAAACCTAAAGCAAGACGAACAAACTTCGAGGGTAGTAGCCACTTTATCAAACTTGTAGAAGGTCAGACAACTGAAAAGGCCTAAAAAAGAGAAAAGATTGCCAAATTAGATTTCTAAATCATCACATATCACATCTGCATCATTTAAGTATGCATTTGCATCATTCAACAACCAACATTCTTTAGGTGGGAACTCCTACTTTCAAAGTTCAAAATTAAACAAAATTTCAAATATAGATTCCTATTTTCGAAAAGCCTTTAAAAGTCTTAACTAAGAATCCCTCATCTCGCGAGTGTATAAATAGAAAAAGCCATTCAAGAAAGGTAGTTAAACTCATATCTTCTTAGTCCTCAAAGAGTATGGCACTTTTTTTCTTTTTAGTCCTCAAAGAGCAGGATGCCTTCTATTAGTCCTTAAAAAGTTGGATGCCTTTTTTCTTTTTAGTCCTTAAAGACCAAGACACTTTTTTCCTTTTTAGTCTTCAAAGAGCATGATGCTTTCATTTTAGTCCTTAAAGTGTATGAGGCTTTTTCTTTTTAATCTTCAAAGAGCAAGATGCCTACCTTCCTCAGTCCTTAAAAAGCATGATGCCTACCTACTTCAGTCCTCAAAGAGCGAGATGCCTACCTACCTTAATCCTTAAAAAGTAGGATGCTTACATACCTCAGTCTTTAAAGAGCATGACGCCTACCTATCTTAGTCCTTAAAGTATAGGATGCCTACCAACCTCAATCCTTGAATAGTAGGACACTTAACTACCTCAGTCTTTAAAGAGTAGGATGCTTACCTACCTTAGTCCTTAAAGAGCATGATGCTTACCTACCATGGTCTTCAAAAAGCATGATGCTTACCTACCTTAGTCCTCAAAGAGTAGAATGCTTACCCACCTCAGTCCACAAAGAGCTGGATGCCTATCGAGTCAAAGCGCACACTAGTTGGTGCCTATCTAGAGGGTTAAACCTAAAAAACTGTAAACCTAGTAAGGAGGTTAAACCCTATAAAACTCATTAAAATTCTCTTATTAATTGGGACATTACTAATATACTCAGCCTATCTCAATATAATACTAACTAGATCTTTACTTTTCTGCCGACACATAAAACCATTATTCTACCCGAATAAAATAATGTTTATTTATCTTTGTTTTGTTTCTGATACTTAGCAATAACCAAAGAGGGGCAACTATGGACACTTCATTTTATCTGAGCTAATTTTTGGCATCTTGTAACGTAATAGAAAGAGAATAGAATAACAAAATAATTAAAAAAATAAAGATGACTATCGAGTGCTATATCACCAGGCACTGTTAGATAACACGACACTAAGTGAAAATTTCTTTTAAAGGTTTGAAGTGCCTCAGGGTCACATTAAAGAAAAATGTAAACATGGGACATCAAAGGTCACTATTGGGGGTATCAGTGCTATCATTTAGGTAAGCACAGCCAATTTCACACTGTTTGTAACCAAGGTGAGTTAATTTAGATAGCCAAAGGTACGTGTAAGTCATATAGGTGCATAGGTATCAAAACCAAGTTCTCACATCACCAAAATTTAAATTTTCACATGTGATATTGATGCAAAAGCATTTGGTATCGATACCTAAGGTGTGGTCTCAATACTTAATGTGTTTGTATCGATACATGCCTTAGTATATCCAAAGTTTTGATTTTTGGGAAAATGCATCAATACACAAGCAGAAGTATCAAATCAAAGCTTTGAAGTATCGATACATACTAAATTCTTGAGACTGGAAACAATTTTTTGCTCTTGGTATCGATACACATTTCATTGTATCGATACTCAAAGGTAAAAGTTGCCTTGTGTAATGATACAAAATGTTTTGTATCGATACACCAAGGCATTTTTGCCTAGTTTAAGCCATCTTTCAGCCTTTGCACTATTAATCTGGAAATCTAATTCAAACTAGATTTTACCTTAAAAATCATTAGAATTCATACCAAGCTTCGGCTTTAGGCTTATAATTAGATTTAAACAAATTTTTGAGGCCCAAATAGGGACATTTTCTTGAAATATATGGTTTTTCAAAGGGCAGGCTTAACTTTTTTCCATCTATAGACTGTTATAGCCTTTCTACACCACTACTCTGCATGGCAAACCAATAGGAATAGGATTAGCTAAGTATATTATCTAGAGTTGTCTCCTAGTAAGGGAAAACCCCACAATGCCCTTAGTTTTGGCTTTAAAATATTGGCTAAGCATACCCTATATAAAAAAGCCAACTTTGGCTCAACAGAACGGGGGTAGCCTACAAAAAAATTAGCTTATAGAGACATTTTCTATCTTGCCCTTAACTATCTCCAAAAAAACCTTCAACAATCTCCAGACCCAAAAACACTCTTAAAACACTGTTCTATTGACCTTCGTTTCAACTAAAAACTACATTCTTATAGTCCTCCAAACTTTTACTAGAAAACATCTAAAAACTCAACATTTCATACACTTTCACCCTTGAAACCCCTCTCTATCAACATTATAACAAAAAAAAACTTTTTCTTTTCATCCCTTTCCTGCCAAACAATAGCAAAGAGAAGGAAAAAATTTTAAGTCATTATTTCGAATAAAGAGGAAAATTTAAGGCTTTTTGGTATATTTTCTCTACCTTGCTTTCTTTATTTTATGTTTTTATCATTTACCACATTTTAGTGAGCCACTCATGGTGCCATGACAATTATAAGGTTCTTATGCATTATATAGCTTAGTTATGGTAGTGTTAGGGCCTCGATGATCTTTTTGAAGCTTTAATAGTGCTTGAGTGAAAACATGCTTCTCATCATTTTTGCCATCAAAATAACCCATGTCCATGCATATTTGACATGTTTCATCACCATTACACACCTAACACATGCTTAAATCTTCACCCTAATATGCTTTTGAACATATTCATGCATTTTTTTACATTTTAATGAGTTTTATGACATAAAAGTGTTGTCTTACACATCCCAGCTCATGTTTTTCTTTACTCAAATATGGTCATATCATCATCTATAGCATGATCTTCTATGTCATCTCCATCCATTCTATTAGTCATCTCCTTGCATTTTTATCATCATTTCTATGTCAAAATCTCATCTCTTGCTTGTTTGAATGTGTTGTTCATGTTTTCATTATATATGTTGCATTATGTTCACAACATTCTTTTAAAAATGTTTTCTTGTTTGAAAAACATGATTTTCAAAATAAATCCCCAAGTTAAGTCTATGATACCTCCAATAGATGGAAACTAGCATGGATTTAATGTTTTTACAAAACTTGTCTTCCAATCTTTGGGACAAATCAAATATTTCAAGCCTAGACTCAAACAAAAATGACCCTTTTAGTTGATAAAAAGAATTAAGCCTTAATCTTGAGTTTAACACCTTTTATTTATGGCATGGTCAATGGGTTGTTTCATTGTCCTAAACTACTTCGGGGTTATGGAATGAATTTATGATGCCCAAGTCACTCTTTCTTCTAAGCCATGAACATTTGGATATCCATAGCTCGAGTTTGACCTCTAAGAAACTCAAGAAAAAATCAAACAACCTTTATTTTTGTCCTTGATAGCACCATAGTCTGAATCTGAAAAAATTATTTTTGAACAAAAATGATTTTTCTAGAATTTTCTAATATTTTTCCTTAAAGGTGTTGAATTAGCTTTCCGAACATTTCTCGTTTGCCCTCGGATCAATCCAGATGAGGGAGTTACAATTTTTCAAACCTTTGCTGTCCAGAACCCCTGGAACTAGCGCATTGCATTATGTTTAGGCTATTTCGGCCTATCAAATGATTTTGCTCTATTATTTTAATATTTTTCCCCAAAAACTTGCAAAATTCCCTTTCCAAAAAGTAATTTTTTATGATTTAATGATCTCGAATGAGTCCAAAATGATTTTTCAAAGTCTATCACACATTTTCCCCTATATATGTTGTCAGTGTTGAAATAGGCCTAACTCAAAAAATTAATTTCACCTAGAAAGTGAGTTTCTAAGATTTTTGAAATATTTTTATATCAGTCCCTACTAATTTACCTTTCCAACAGTACTTCGCTTACCCTTTGAAGCCTTTGGGTGAACCCAAAATACATTCAAGAAGGGAGACAGTGCGATATCCCCTGTTTTTTAGAATTAAAATTAACCCCTCTCCCGAATCGCCATCATTGAAACATTCAAACTTCTTAGAATACATTCGATTGGCTCCCTTGTAACATAATCCCTTTAGGCTCGGATTAAGGCTCAAGACAAAAATATTTTATTCAAATCTTTGATTTCCTATTTTCAAAATACCTTTTTTTCTAAAAAATCATTTTCTTAAAAACATAAAAAATTTTCATATTTGGGTATACTCCAACCCCACCATTCTGAGGGGATATTTTAACCCTATTTTTCACTAAAAACTCAAATTTTCTCTCATGAATTTATTCAAGATTTCTAATTATTTTCTTAAAATATAAAAAAATTTTATCTTTAGGGATACTCCAACCCCACCACTATGAGGGATACTTTAACCCTTCTTTCCACTAAAAACTCTAATTTTCTCTCTTAGATTTATTTGAGAGTCCTAATTATTTTTCTTAAAATGTCAATAATTTTTATCTTTAAGGGTACTTTAACCCCGTTTTTACCTCAAAATCCAAAATTTTCTCTCTTTCGGATATCCCAGATTGTTTCGATTAAAACCTTTTTTCATCTTGAAATTACCACTGAATCCAAATACATTTTCAAATTGTCATTTTGGTTATTCTTTTATAATCAAAGACAATTACAAGATACATTATGATTGTCCCTCCCTTTTTTACATTCTTTTGTGTGATTGTTTTTTTCGTTATTATTATCATTTTCATCCTACTAACGCATTTCCTTTTTGTAGTGATAGTTGTGCATTCATATTTAAAAATTGTTTTCAAAAAATTTATAAGGGAATGTTTTGTATCAGTATCTCTCTAGTGCCCAACACAGAATATTCAAATTTTCAAAATTTAATCCAAAAATTGTTTTCATTAAAAATCCCTATGTTCCTCATACCTCTGCGGCGCATAGGTGATGTAAATTTTCTTTCAAAACCTAGATCTACAATTTTCACAAAGATTCATGAATAAACAAGGATTATATCTAATTAATGATCGAATGGAACCAATTAAACTAAAATCAAAGCAAGATATAGTTAGTGAGTACCAATTTTAGGCATTGTGGGGGCACTAATCCTTCCCCACACGTAACTAACTCTTAAACCAACCAACGAATCTCTAGACCTTGAAATTAACATTTCAAGTTTCATAACTCAAAATATTCTTTTTGATAGGTATCCAATCATGCCTAGCTTAAAATGATAGGCGGCAACTCCAAATTTATAGTTACTTCATGGTAACCTTCCAAGACTAGTTAGATGAGTCATTTATCTGATGGTTTTTCTCCCCTTCATATTACTATGCCTAATTTAAATCTTGATCAAGGGATAATCCAAAGGCTCAACCATACCACCATATATCTTTTAAGTCATGTGCACCTGTTTTGTATCATCTAGAGAGAAAAGAAAAAAAAATGATAGTACCCTTTCAAGCAATTTAAGCCACCAAGAGCCATCATACCTTAAGAGCAATGTTAATAAACCCCTGAGGCAAAAAAATACTCAATAAGACACTTAGATGGAAAAATAATTCCATATGTCACAACTGGTTGCTGAATTAAGCTCCTAAATAATCACATTGCATCACCCAAGTATGCACTTGCATTTTTATGCATCATTTATGAAACAGCTAACAATCTTTCAGGTACGGAGCCCTGATTCCAAAAGTCCTAAACTTGAAAAGAACTGAAAGTATGGACCCTTAGGGAGCCCCAAGTAAGAACTCCTCACCCTACTAGCTTATAGATCAGAAAGCCACCTAGGTCAAGCCCCTGAACTTAGCCAACTTTAGTCCACAAAGAGCTAGACGCCTATCAATCTTAATCCATAAAGAGTTGGACAATGATGCGAAAACCCCAAGAATGATGTCCTAAAACCCCTGAATAACAATTTGGACCAAAGACTAGAAACCCAAAAAATTAATAAGAAATAAACTAGGATTCTTGACCTAACAATTTAAATACAAAACACAAACCAAGAATACTAAGGGAATTGGAAACTTGACCTAATGCTTTAGTATCAGTTACTAACCAAGAATATCAAAAGTTGAATGCCACAAGATTAAACTAACCTTGATAAGTTCTGATGGAGTACAAAGAAGAACTTAAAGGAATTTGCCTCACCAAGAAGACTACTCGTATTAATCATCGAAAGAAAAAACTCAAAACAAATCTAGCAATTACAACAAACTACTTATAGCCAAAAGACAAAACCTTAAGACATCCTAACAAGTGAAACTCGTATAGGTCTTTAGATGGCCAATTAAAATGTCAAAACAAAGTCCCAAGCCTAACAACTAGTGTCCCAATGCATGGGCCCTTAATATAAATACTTAAAACAATTAAAATAACATGTAAGAGGCATGTGCCACTTATTAAAAAGGTCTAGACCATAAGTAAACAAAAGATAAGCCTAAATATCAACATTTGGCCTAATCAGTAAATAACTTGCTTATAAGCTTGAAGCAAGTTAACTAAGCATGGCTAATTGAAGCCCACTTCCTCTTCGAAGTCCACATCCATTCCAGCTCCATCTTCAGCTTCTTGAATGAATAGCTTTTTGATCAGTCCCTGCATGGCTTTTTGTAGTTGTTTAGCTTGAGCTCATGTAAGAAGTCCATTCAATGCTTAAAAGTCCTTTAGACCATCATATATTCTATCTTTTGGAATATCCTATATGTTGTTTTGTACTAGCTAGATCATATCATTCCCTTATTCCTCAAAAGGATTACTCCTCGAATCGACAGCTAGATCAAAAGGAGAAAGATCAGAAACATTAAATGTGGAATTCATTTGATACTCACCTTGTAGATCCAACTTATAGGCATTGTCATTAATTTTTTCCAAGACTTGGAAAGATCTATCTCCACACAGTTGCAACTTAGATTTCTTTTGGGTTGGAAATCTCTCTTTCCTCATGTGAACCTATACCTAATTTCGGGTTCAAAGGTGACAAGTCGGCATCCCTTATTAGCTTGGGCAGTGCTTTTTTTATTCTTCTTGTCAATATGCTTTCATGCTTGTTCATGGATCTATTTCACAAAATCAACCTTCCTCTTTCCCTCTAAGCTAGCTATCATATTCAAAGATAAAGGCATCAAATCCAATGAAGTTAAAGGTTTAAAACCATAAACAATCTCAAAAAAAGAATAACCGATGAAAAAATGCACAGAACGATTCTAAGAAAACTTAACAAAAGGATTACAATCTTCTCAAGTTTTCAAATTCTTTTGAATGATAGATCGTAGCAAAGTTTCTAAGGTTTAATTTACTACTTTGGTTTGCCCATTAGTTTGGGGATGAAAGTAGTGGAAAACAATAACTTAGTTCCTAATTTTCCCCACAACACTTTCCAAAAATGACTAAGGAATTTAACATCCCAATCACTCACAATTGTCCTAGGAATCCCATGCAAATGAATAATGTCCCAAAAGAACAAATCAGCTATGATTATGGCATCATTAGTTTTATAGCAAAGAATGAAATGAGCCATCTTAGAAAACCTATCAACAACAATAAATTTTGAATTTATTCCCCTCTTGGTTGTAGGCAACCTTAAAATGAAGTCCATAGATAAATCTATCCATTGTCCACTAGGTATATGAAATGGGATGTATAAACCATGAGGTAATGTCCTAGATTTGGCTTGTCTACATGAAATGCAATGCGAACACACTCTCTCAACATACCCATACATTTGTGGCAAATAAAAAATGTTCTTGCAATATGGCCAATGTCTTATGAACCCCAAAATACCCCATCAATCTACCATTATAAAACTCACGCACAAGTAATTCTCTCAAAAAATAAGAAGGCACACAAAGTTTATTCTCCCTAAATAAATAACCATCATGCTTGTAAAATTTTCCAAAAATATAATTTTCATACGCTTCATGCCCATTTGCAAAATCATGATCTTTTACATACAATTCTTTGATATACTCAAATCCCAATAACTTTGCACTAAGTGTAGATATTAGGGCATACCTGCAGGACAAAGCAGCAGCCACAACATTATTTTTCCCTTATTTGTACTAAATGATGTAAGAAAATGTCATAATGAACTCTACCCACTTCGCATGGCGGTAATTCAGTTTACCTTAACCCTTTAGGTGCTTCAAGGATTCATGATTGGAGTGAATGACAAATTCTTTAGGCCAAAGGTAATGCTGCCACGTCTCTAGAGCCTCACCAATGCACATAACTCCTTATCATAAGTTGAGTAGTTCAACCATTGAGTTTCTCACTAAAAAATGATATGGGACATTTTTCTTGCATAAAGACATCACCAATACCTATCCCTAAAGAATTGATTCAGCAAATGAAACAAAATTAGAGAATTAATTAGAAAGAATGAAAGGAAAACTACCAAGAATCAAAAAAAGAAAAAACACTGTAAAATCAAATTAAAATCTTCAAATTTTTAAAACATAAATTACCTTTTTGCTAATGCATCCAACCTCTTTTTTGTTACTTTTTTTCTTTTTCTTATTTGTTTTCTATTTTTTTAACAGTTAGCTAATAATCAGCAACAAATTAAGAGGCTAATCGAGAGAAGAACAACTTGATAAAAGAAATAACAGATAGATCAACTTGATCTAAACCAAAGCTCTAATGCCAAATGATGCGAAAACCCCAATAACGATGTCCTAAAACCCTTGAACAACAAATTGGATCAAAGACTAGAAACCCAAAAAAAAAAAATAAGAACTAAACTAGGATTCTTGACCCAACAATTTAAATACAAAACACAAATCGAAAATACCAAGGGAATTGGAAACTTGACATAATGCTTGAGTATCAATTGCAAACTAAGAATATCAAAAGTTGAACGCCACAAGATTAAACTAACCTTGCTAAGTTCTGATGGAGTCCAAAGAAGAACTCAAAGGAATTTGCCTCACCAATGTAGACACCTAATTTTGTCCGGGTCCCATTTTTATTTTTTAATAATCTTGAATATCCGAGATTGAGGATTTAATGGCAACCCTCATTAGAAATGATCTTTTTCAGATGAATCGAACATCTTCGAAACCTTTTTATTCATAGTGAAATGTTCGCAAGTTCACATTATAAAAATGTTACGCTTTGATCTCTAATTTCAGATATATACGACGAATATTTAAGAGAAAAATTATTTTTTATCTTTTCTTGTGAAAATTTTGAGAATTTGTTTTTGCGAACGATATCACAGTCAAAATTTCCCATTTTTAGGAATTTTTGGAGGATTTTTCATTAAACTTAGAAGTTGACCATCGTATAATTATACCGACACCTGTCACCTGTATGGTATTTATGTCGATACGTAATCTAAAAAATCAAAAATATTCAAGTACAATTCATATTGGCATTTTATACCATAAGGAGTCAGGTTGTCCATTTTTGTGACTAATTTTGAATTTTTTATAGTATTACAAGTTTTATACTCGAAAATGTTTCCTAATAAAATTATTTCGAGTTCTAGATTCTCATCTTTACTATTTTGTAAATTAGTATTTTGGATAATAGGTTTTATTTAATTCATTTTATATAAATTTTAATGGATTCTTTAAAATTTTCTTGGTTTTGTAATATGAACTTTCCTTTATCTGAAAACTTTTATAGTGGAATTTTTTCAAGTTTTCAACTTCAAAATTCTTTTAAAATGTGAATTTAATTACCACTAAATCAGTTTTTTTCAAAATTTATTTTATTTTAAAAGTTTTACATTTTCTTCCTGTTTCCGAAATACGAAATTTTTTACTTCGTAAATTTTTTCTGAGATCTTTGTTAGTTTATAATTTTTAAAATTCTTTAATTATTATTATTTAACTCATATTAAATTAGTTTAGGAAAATTCCATTTATTTTTATCAATTTTGTATTTTCCCTTTGAATTTTTTTTTGTTTTCAAAATACGAAGTTTTTTACTTTATAATTTTTTTGGGAAGATCCTTCTTAGTTTATAATTTTTAAAATTTTTTAAATATTATTATTTAATTCACATTAAATCTGTTTTGAAATTTTTAATTTATTTTATGAGTTTTAGAATTTTTCTGTTACTAAGATAAGAGTTTTATATTCCGTAAAATTTTTTGGTAAGATTTTTTCAAGTTTTTAATTTTTAAATTTCTTTAAATATTATTATTTAATTCATATTAAATCATTTTTGAAAAATTTAATTTATTTTATCAGTTTTAAAATCTTTTCTGTTACCAAGATACGGAGTTTCTACCCGTAAATTTTTTTACAAAATTTTTTTGAGTTTATAATTTTTAAAATTCTTCAAATATTATTGTTTGATTCATATTAAATTAGTTTTTCAAAATTTATTTTATTTTATGAGTTTTGTATTTTCTTCCATAATTTCTTTCATTTCTAAAAATATAAAGTTTTCTACTCCATAAATTTTTTGAGAGAATTTTTTTCCGTTTATAATTTTTAAAATTCTTAAAATATTGTTCTTTAAATTATATTAAATCAATTTTAAAAATTTTAATTTATTTTATGAATTTTAAAATTTTTTCTGTTATTAAAATACGGAGTTTCTACTCCGTAAATTTCTTCAACAGGATTTTTTGGAGTTCATGATTTTTAAAATTCATTAAATATTATCTTTAATCCCAATTAAATCAGTTTGTAAAAATTTAATTTATTTTATGAGTTTTGCATTTTTTCGTATATAACAATTTTTTTCGATAAAGGTTTTTCTCGTAAAATTTTATGAGTTTTCTACTTCTAATTTTTTTCTTGTACATAAAAATATTTTTATCATTAGATTAAATTAAATTGATCATATGAAATTTTGTTGTAAATATATAGTTTCTAATTTTTACAATTTAGTTTTTGTAGTTAACTTTTACGATATAATTTTACAGATTATACAAATATCTTTCAAAATTCTTTAGATTTTGATGATGTCATGCATGACATCATCTACTAAAAGACAAAAACAATTAATTTAAATCAAATCCATCAAAAAGAAATCAAATCAATCAAAAAAATCAAATCAAAAGTTAATAAAAAATTAAGAAAAGAAAAGAAAAGAGAAAGTTTCCTAGAAAACTCTAGGAAAACTTTCGGCCATGCACACCACCATCTTTTCTTGCCATCTCCCCACTTGGAAAACCATGGAAAATATTTTCAAATAACAAAAGCCTTCCATAGCCAAATTTAGCCATTTTTCCTAGACATTTTCAAGAAATTTTAAGTCTTCAAGCTTTTTAGGTAATTTCATCCATAAATCTTGTAATTTTTGCTTATTTCCATCATTTTCCTCATTTTTGTGAGTCATAAAACATGTTAAAGCTCATGGATTTCATCCATGTTGAAAGGCTAAACATGTTGACAATGATATATTTTCTATATATTTGCTGTTTTCCTTTGTTTTTTTTTTAGTTGTGCCTTGATTATATATATATATAATTTTTTTTTTGTTGTTGTTGTTGTGATTTTGATTTTGTTATGTAAGTGTGTTTATGTTGTTCTTTTCTTGAAGTTTGTATGATAATATATTGTTAAATACTTTTCGCATATTTATTTTTGTGATTTGATTTTTATTTTTATTTAAACTCGGTAGTAATTATTTATGTTCATTTTCATTATTTTTTATATCAAAACATGCTTAGATTTTATGTTTCTTGGTTTGGCTGAATATGGTACATTGTTTTGATGATGATTTTGAGCCTATTTTGTGATAATATTATATTTTTTTAGGTTATTTTGCAATATTTATAAACATAGGTATTAAATTTCAAAATGTGTAAAATTTTTTTAGACTATTTTTTGGGCTTGATCGAAAGTTTCATAAGCCATGAAAAAATTGATTCATGCATTTCTAAACATGTTTTAGGTATTTTTCACTCTTGAGGGGTCATTTTACAATTTTGCAACGTTTAGGGACTAATGTGCAAAAATAAAAAATTTTTATTTACGGTCAAAGGTGTTTGATCGAACCTTCATAGGGATGTTTTCCATGATTCACATGCTGATTTTTACGTGATTAATCATATTTTGTGATAATTTATTATGTTTTTTTATGTAGGGACTTAAATATAATTTTACAAAGTTTAGGGGTCATTTGTAAATTCTAGAAATATTTTTTAAGGCCAAGGTGTTTGGCCTAATTCTTGCTGACATATATTATGTATTTTCCATGTGTATTTTCATGTGATTTTATGATTTTTTTTGTTTTTTCATCATGTAAGGACTAAAATGAAAATTTAGAAAACTTTAGGGACTAAATAGCAAATTTTCATATTTAGGGGCAAAATGGAAATTTTATCGGTTTCAAAGATTCCTATTATTTCTATGGCCTTCCATAGGGGTATAAAAATTTTCAAAACTTTTCATATTTGTTTGGTCTTCCGAAGGATACGAAATGCAATTTTCAACAATTAAGGGCTTGATTACAAATTTTGCATTTTAAGTCAAACTTAAACTTTTAGCTTTTCCATTTAGACTAAATTCATCTACTTTTCATCATTTTAGGTCATTTTAAGGTCCATTAGGGTTATCGAGATACTTTCATGTCGAAGATATACCCTAAGGGTATTTTAGTAATTTTGCTTTATCGGGATGTTTTTATGGCAAAGGTGAATATTTTAGGATTGGTTTAGCCTTCTAAAGTTATTTTAAGCTCCATTAGGGTTGCCAGGATACTTTCATGCTTAAGGTATACCCTACGAGTATTTTGGTAATTTAGCTCAACGAGACGCTTTTACGTCAAAGGTTAATATTTAAGATTGGATTAGTTTTCCAAGGTCATTTTAAGATCCATTAGGGTTATCGGGATACTTTAATGTCGAAAATATACCCTAAGAGCATTTTGGTAACTTTTGCTCACTGAGAAGCTTTTACGCCAAATGTGAATATTTTAGGATTGGTTTAGCCTTCTAAGGTCATTTTAAGGTCCATTAGGGTTACCGAGATACTTTCATGTCGAAGGTATACCCTAGGTAATTTTGCTCACAAGGAAGCTTTTATGCCAAAGGTGAATACTTTAGGATTGGTTTAGCCTTCTAAGGTCATTTTAAGGTCAATTAGGGTTACCAAGATACTTTCATGTCGAAGGTATATCCTAAAGGTATTTTGGTAATTTTGCTCATAAGGATACTTTTATGCCAAAGGTGAATATTATAGGACTGGTTTAGCCTTTTAAAGTCATTTTAAGATCCATTAGGGTTACTGAGATACTTTCATGTCAAAGATATACCCTA
The DNA here is from genome assembly GCA_038381775.1 of Adansonia rubrostipa. Taxonomy (NCBI): domain Eukaryota; kingdom Viridiplantae; phylum Streptophyta; class Magnoliopsida; order Malvales; family Malvaceae; genus Adansonia; species Adansonia rubrostipa. Next base: position 33,346 of record JBBYHM010396885.1, on the reverse strand, counting down.
GGGGCATTTTTATAATTTTGCTCATCGAGACGTTTTTTATGCCAAAGGTGAATATTTAGTATTGGATTAGTTTTCCAAGGTCATTTTCATGTCCTTTGGGGTTACCGGGATACTTTCACGTCAAGGGTATACCTTAGGGATATTTTCATAATTTTGCATTAGAACCAAATCCTATATGAGTATTAGGATACTTTTATGTCAAAAGTGCATATTAAGAATAGGTCCATCATATTAGGTCATTTCTAGGTCATAGAGTCTATATTTTTAATAATAAAATTACTTTTATAAATAAGGCAATGTCTCCTAAGTAAATTAATACGTAGGATTCCTACTAGAATATGTGAGGAATTTTAGGGATTATTTTAATAACGAGATTTCAAATAGGAAGTTAGGATTTTTCGATTTTAAAAAATAAACAAAACCTTTCATATTTCGCATGGTTCTCCAGCGGGATATAATAGAGAATCCATGTCCACTTGGTTCGTCGGGAAGGTACGAATAACTTTATGATTTCAAAATGTAATAAAACCCAATTTTCCTTGAAATAATAAATTTGTTTAATAAAATATTACAGGAATTATAATTAAATATCAAATATTGAAACCGATTAAAAATCAAATATATTTTAACACATGATTAATAAGGTACCAATTATCGGGCATCACGAGAAGGTCGATTTTTACTTGTGATTGTAATTGACTCCCAGACCCTTTCAAGCGATTTTGGTATGGGCACAGACCTTGAAGTTTGTTTTTATGGGTTTCATAATCCTTAAAATATAAACTTTGATAGGTGTCCAATCTCACCTGGCCAAAACAGATTGGTGGCGACTCCAAAAAAAATGGTCATTTCGTAACGACTATTCAGAGAAGTCGGGTGAGTGATTCATATCGACAACTCAGTTCCTGGGTATGAAAAATAAAGTATAATAATCATGATAGAGGCCTCTAGAAATAAAAGGAAATAATTATGTAGATATTTATATATAAACAATGGATACATTAGCCATTTTAAGTCAGGTTGGTCAGGATTTGCATCCGGGCCATGTCGCGACAACCAAGAAAACTATTTGCATTAATCATCCAAAGCAAAAACTCAATACTAGTCTACCAATTGCAACAAACTATTTATAGCCAAAGACAAAACCCTAAGGCATCCTAACAAGTGAAAGCCGTATAGGCCTTTAGATGGCCAATTAAAAGGTCAAAACAAAGCTCTAAGCCTAATAACTAGTGTCCTAATGTATGGGCCCTTGATATAAATACTTAAAACAATTAAAATAACATTTGAGAAACATGTGCCACTTATTAAAAAGGTATAGCCCATTAGTAAACAAAAGATAAACCTAAATATCAACATTTAGCCCAATCACTAACTAACTTGCTCATAAGCTTGAAGCAAGTTAACTAAGCATGGTAGATTGAAGCCCACTTCCTCCCTGAAGTCCATACTATCTCCATCTTTAGCTTTTTGTATGAATAGTGTCTTGATCAATCCCTGTACAGCTTTTTGTAGTTGTTTAGCCTGAGCTCATGTAAGAGGTCCATTTGGCACTTGGAAGTCCTTTGGAACATCATCTACGTTCTCTTGCACTAGTTAGATCACATCAAATGCCTACCAACCTTAGTCCATAAAGAGCTAGACGTCTACCAACCTCAGCCTATAACAAGCTGGATGCCTGCCAATCTTAGTCCACAAAAAACTAGACGTCTACCAACCTCAGTCCATGAATTGCTGGATGCCTACCAACCTCAATCCATAAGAAGTTGGATGCCTACCACGTCGAAGCCCATAATAGTTAGCAATTGTTTAGGGAGGTCAAACCCTAGAAAGCCTAAAGCCCAATAGAGAGGTTAAACCTTACAAGAACATATTTAGATTTTTTTTGTTGCTTGATTACTATGATCTCTTCTTAAGACCAAAAGCAATCTAAATGTTGTGCCTCTAACGGTGATCCTTATAGATGTCGATTGGCGCCTTCATAAGATCTGATGGTTCTATGGTACTAGCTAGAAGGTTTCTCAAGCCTCAATTAAAAGGTTTACCACCAACAAGCTCATATTTGAAATGATTTAGGAATGATTATGTTTCTCACTGCACTAAAAAGGAGGAGAAATAGATCCATAGAAAAATAGCTTTTTTTGTAGATGGCAATAAATGGATCCAAAAATCATAATTCTTGATTCTAATTGATTCCACTAGGATAAACTTATTTTCTACCTTTATTGTGATAAAAAATACTTGAGATCACCTAGAATACTAATCGATATAAAAGAGGCTTAGGAAAACAATGATTTTGGGATTTGGCTAATTTCACAACTTTTATGAAAAACTAATCTCTTAAGATTCAACAACACTAAAAAAAAGTAAGATTGCACGAAAAGAGCTTTAGAAAGTAAAGGGTTATGCCAAACCCCTTTAGTAAAGTCTTGAGTTGGTGCCAAGGTTTCTTCTAATGCTTTTTTTAGCAAAAAAGCCTTAATAATGTATTTAAAACTATTTTAATTAGCTTGTCCAAGATTGGGTTTTAATTGTAACTTATTAATATTTTAGCCCAATAGCACACCAAAGATAACTATTCCATGCGCTAAGCCCATCAGCAAGCCCTAGTTGGAGTAGTTCACAACTAAACTCTCTTGACTCGATAATTAGGGCTTTTGGCCTAACCCCTAATTTACATGCTAGATAATTTAATTCATAATTAAATTTTCAACCTAAGTAAAACAATTTTTACTTCATGTAAGTAATATTAAATAATTAATTAAATAATTTTCAAATAATTAGTTAATTTTTCCAGATATAATTATTTGACCTTGTTTAATAATATCCCTAAAATCTTATCTATAAATTGATAAGGCATTCTTATCTTTATTGTCATATTAAGAAATCTCTAAGTAGATTTTATAAATCTAATTTATGTCTTTAATAATTACTTAATTGAACTAATTCAATCAAGTCCTCCTCATCATACCATTTATTTAATTAAGTCATACTTACTAACTAATTTTAATCCTATAGATTATCTTATAGTGTGTGATCCATTAGGCTTCCATCATAGTGGCAACAAATATAACTGTCTAATTAAGTGTAGAAAAAAATATTTATAGACCAAGATTGCCCTCTAACAAGGCATCATGGCCACCCGGTACTTAGGAAACGTCAATATGAACTCTCAAGAAACGTTCCAATAACCAGCCTCTTAGTGTACTTCTTTCATTTTACCAAATAACCTGAAAAAACCATGAGCATGGTGTAGTGTCTACTCACGTATCAATCCATATTAGTTGCTACAGCTTTTGCGTAACCTTATAAATTTAGAAAAATAGTTTTTCTCAAATTCATCATGCGTTGGCCAATGACTTTATCAAGTTAACCAAAGCCAAGGATAAATGAGATTTGTCCATGATGTCAATTTGAGTGCTAAATCCTCTCTAGATCACTCATCCACCTTCATATGTTTCATGCCACCCAAAACCACCTTACCATAAGCATCCATTTATTGCGGATTTATTTATGATGAAATCAAAGCATGACACTTCCTATATAAAATGACCTAGTCTCACAAGTCTGAGGATTAACATACATGACTAGCACATGAGAATATATTCTATAGACACTTGAGTGACTTATACCAAATTGAGTTTTCATATAGGTCATGTTCATACATGTTTCCATAAAACAAGCACCCATATGCTATCACCAAGTATCTTTATACTTTAACTTTTATGAGATCAAAGAGTTGCATGCATCAATTTTTAATGCCTTGTCTTTTAGAGTTGTATGTAACAAAGAGGCTTAGCATAGGCTAGTTTTTGTGCATTGTTAATGCCCTGTCTTGACAATACAATGACTAGTAACATTTTTAGAAACACGGCTTTGATGCATAAGGATTTCATCATCATAAGTCATTACTAACTTTACAAGGCCATGGTGTTTCTTGGGCTTCATCCAATTAGTATTTACATGAATGTCAATCATGCCACTAACATGAAGGAAAACCTTAGATCACTAACATAAATGATTAGTTTACATTATTAAATATTATATGCCTCATCCAATTTTATTGGCTCTAGAGCATATACTAACATAGAGGTAACTAAAATTCATAATTTTGCATTAGTGTATTGATACACAGCCTTTGTGTATCAATACAAGACCACACATAATCAAAATTTCACTAGTTGTATTGATAACAAAGGTATTGGTATTGAAACAAGGTTATGCCAAAGCTAAAATATTGATTTTTGGCTAAAACTTATATATCGATACAAGCTTGAATGTATCAATATATTTTTTAATGTATCGATACATTTGGGCAAAATTCATTTTATGTATCAATACAGAATGCTCTTTATCAATACATAATGCTTTGTATTGATACATAATGCTCTGTATCAATATAGCCAAGCAAAACTTGCCTCGTTTATGTCATTTACACCCCTTCGCATCATTAACTACAACACAAATTTGGCCATGATTTTGGCTTCTTAAACCATCCAATCTCAAATATAGCCTCATCCATATCATGTGGATTTTATTTTGGGCCTTTAACATTAGACTTTAACATTTTCAAAGGGTCCATTAAGCTTGGCATAAGAGCGTTTCACATTAAAATTTGATTTATCTAAGGTTAAGCTAGACATTGCTTATTTATTCAAACCATCCATGACATTCTTTGGTTGTAAGAATGGTACAGCAGCTAATGAGAGATTGAAAGCTAAACTCCTAGAACCATTACTCATCAAGTTGTACATGTCATTTTAATGGCTAAAATCAATCTCTATATAAATGTGATTTTCATGCTCAGCCAAGGGGATTCATACACTATTACATTAGCCTTCCACACACTCTATGCTTAGCCTAAATACTATTCTTGTAGCTCTCTCTTTACCCTTCTAAAACCTTTCCTTTCCTTCATTTCTACCCTCTAATCTCCCTTCCATTAATATTGCAAACCTCAAGCTCTTTCTTTGCATTCTTTTTTGCTAATCCATAACAAGGTGAGGGAAAAAATGAGCTCAAAGTTGACTAGTTTTTTGTTCAAAGGCAGAGCTAGAATTCAAAGCTTCTTGGGTATATTTTTTATTCCTTGTCCATATATTTTCTATTATTATAATCATTTCCATCATTTTAGTGAGCCATATCTATGTGACCATGAACTTATTAGGACTCTTATGCATTATTTTTGCCTTGTTTTTAGTAGTTTTAGGACCTTGATGACTTCTTGATGCCTTACTGATTGTTTAGACAACCAACATGCCATGTTTCTTTTTGACATTAAAATAACCCATGTTCATACATTTTTTAATATGTATTTTCTTATGTTCATATGATTAATCCATGCTTAAATCTTCATCCTAACATGTTTTGAATGTAGCCATGCATTTTGATGCATTTCCACCATGTTTTGATTAATGAAATGTTGAGTGATTGGATGTTCATCCATATATGATGTTCATGCTTTGTTTAGTTTATCATATGTTTGCTAAAATGCCTCTATAATTACTTGCAGATTTCTACTTTCTAGAAACCTTCAATAAATCCATATTTACCTTCAAGTTAAGTCCGTATTTACCTTCAATAAATAAAGATCAATATGGATTTAACATTTTCCTTCAATTGGTCTTCCAGTCTTAGGGGAAAATCAAGCTCCATGTTTGGATTCATGGCCTCAATAAGCAAAATAACTTCTTTTTTAAGCTTAATAAAATCCAAGAACTTTTTTATGTGTTTGATTATATGCCTTGTTTCGAGCCTATTATCAATCAAATGGCATAGGTAATGAGTTGTTCATCGACCTACTCTTCAAGATTTGAATATATCTATTGCTCCACTACCATGGAACCAAAATTCTAACATTCAAATGACAGAATCTTTCTATGTGGTTAGTAAATCCCTAAACCAAAAACATCCCTAATTTGCTATTAACAACATTATGATCCAAACTTGAAAAATTATTTTCAAACCGTAAATGATTTTTTTGAAAATTTTCTGTATTTTTCCCTTGAAGAGCATTAAGTTACTTTTCCAACTATATCACATTTGCCTTTAAATCATTTCAGAGGTCTGAGTTATGATTTTTTTGAACCTTCGTTATCTAGAACCCCTAGAATCAGTGATTCATATTTTGTTTGGCTCATTTCAGCCTATCAGATGATTTTTCTAGATTTTGAACTATATTTACTAAAAATTTCATGAAGTTCCCTCTTAGAAAAGGTATTATTTGCGATTAGTGGTTCTTAATAAGCCCAAAATGATTTTTCAAAGTTTGTTACAGCATTTTCCTTACACATACTGTCAGTGCTAAATCAAACTCAATTTTAAAAATTAATTCCACTTAAAAAGTGATTTTCTAGAATTTTTAAAATATTTTTATATTAATCATTATTAAATTACCTTGACTTGAAACCCTTGGAGCAACCTAGAATAAATTTGGGAAGGCAGACGGCATGATGTTGTCCCCTATTTTTGGTTTTACTCAAAATTAACTTATTCCCCAAACTCTCATTTCAAGGTATTTAGATGCCTTCAAATGAACCCGATAGACCCCCAGCCAATTTCTAGGTCAATACAGGTCCTATTAGGTTTGGATCAAGACCAAACACTTTCCAAAATTAATTTTATCTTTTATTTTAATTATTAGTTTTAATTTAAAATATGCATTTTCACCAAAAATATCCAAAATATACGAATTTCAAAATTTAACCAAATTTTTTTATAGGGATATTTTGACCCTGTTCCTTGAAGAGATACTTCAACGCTTCTTTCAACACTTTATACAAAAGTCTAAGTTTTTTTCTCCCAGACCACCTTGGATTTTTAACCAAAACCTTGTTTTTCCTGCCTTATGTGACCAATAAGTCCAAACAAGTCTCCTAATTGTTATTTCGGTTATTCTTTAACAACCAAGGACAACTATGAGATACATCTTTAATGTCATTCTTTTTTTTGCTTTCTATGTTTTATTTTTACACATTATTTATTATACTTCTTTTCTTCAACTAACATGCTTCCTTTCTTGATGATAATTTTGTATCCATGTTTTAAAAGTCAAATTTCAAAGTCTTTAAGACAATATTTTTCATCAGTATCCCTCCAGTACTTGACATAGACCTTTTTTAAATCAATCTGAAAATCATTTTATCAAAACCTATATGTTTCTCCTCTTTTTCGGGCTGCTAGAAAGATACAAATTCATTATAAAAACTTGAAGTTAATATTTTTAAAAAAAATTGCATTATAAGAAAGGGATTACATATAAATAATGATTTTATATAAAAAATTGAGAAAATCAAAACTAAGATAACATATGGCTAGATGGTATTGATTTAGGGCATAATAGGGGTGCTAATCCTTGCCCATACTTAATTGGCTCCAAGACCCTTTTTAACGAACTCTTGTATGTGCAGACCATAAAATATGTATTTCAATTTTAATATGTGTCCGATCATGCCTAACCTAAAATGATCAGTGGTGACTCCAAGTTTTTTGCCACTTCATGGTAGCCATCCAAGACCAATTGGACAAACGATTCATCCAACAGTCTCACTTACTCCAATCATAAAGCCTTATCGCGCTCCAATTCAAATTTCCAATTAAGGGATTTGCACTTCTTAAGTCCAAGCGATTGAGTAAAGGCATGTGATGACATTCACTAGCCCATGGTGCAAGAAATGATAGCTAGTGTTATGCCCATGACCGCAGCAGTATTAAATAACTACCTATGTCATGGGTCCCTCCAATTGTTGCATGGCAGAGTTCCTTATGCAAGAACCTTAAACAGGAGAAACCTTAACTATAAGTTGCAACCTGACTCAAATCTACCAAAAATGGAAGATATTAAATGAATTTGATCCCTAGACTTATCAAGCATTAGCAATCCTCAAATGAAGCATAAAAAGTATGCTCATGCAGCATATTCTAGTTGCCACACAATTACATATTCAGGCATATCCTTTAATGTTTATTTCAATGAAGTCATTTTGATTGTTCAACCATTTATAGAATCTTGTAGAGGGATCACAGCCAATAATTCTTCAAACACATCCTGCCAGTGTAAGGCTCCCCCTTGTTACCCTCTTACTATCAATTGGTAGTTCTAGTTTAAGTGTAACATCATTTAGGGTGATTTTGCATTCATTGGATGGAAAATGAAACATGTTCGTCTTAAGTCTCCATCATTCAACCGATACAAGTATTAGTCAATGCTTATTGACATCGGTTTGCAAAGGCTATACAGTAAAATTTGGATGTTCTTAAATAGTTTTCGATTAAGGGATTTGGCAGTTCAAAAGAAATTTTTTGCAATAGTAACTCCAACAGAGTATCCTATTAAAAAGTCATTAATTTGTTAGTTATAAAATTTATAAATAATAATGTTTTAAGGTCATGATTAACAAAATTTTAGTACCTCAGATAATACTCTTGACGATATATGATCTTCTTGCAATCTGAACAAAGATGATGATGATGAAGCCATTAAATTAATAAAAAATTTTCCTATAACAACAATTTTCATTTAAATTTATCATTACCAAACCTTTAAACAAAAACTAAATTTCCATAAATAGAAATAAATCATACCTTTAAAATATTCAAACAGTTTAATCCCTTTAAACTGAAATTCAATTTTTTTCCTTGCAATTATGATTTCAATGAAAAAAATAAACTTAATTACAATAAAAATAACTTTAATCATTACTAAATAATTTACATTTTCATTTACAATAACAATTACTTAATATTTGAACAAAAATATAGTAATGCAATTAAACTAAATTTTATTATATTTAGATAAAATATCCCAAAAATCAAAGCAATCTTACAAATAAATCATACCTTAAAAAATTTAAACTGCTAAAAAATTTAAACTTCTACAAATTAAAATAAATCATACCTTAAAAAATTTAAACTCGTATAATCATACCTAAAACATTTTTGCAAATAAAAATAAATCATACCTTACAAAAAGCTGCTTGATAAAATCACCCAATAAATACCTAAATTTAAATTTAAATTTAAATTTTCTCTCCTTGTAGATAAAAAGAGGATAAAGAAAGAGGAGTTCCTTTTATAAGAAGCTCTACCCTATTAAGGCCCCTAACCCAAATAATAGTGGAGGCATAAATTTTTTTAAGGGAAAAAAGCCATAAGGCTACTCTTTCTCTCCAAAACCAACAATTTGGCCAACCTTCAAAATTTCTAAGGGTTTGGGCAAATTGCAAAGGTCAGGGGCATAACCACCATGACCCTCTTACACAAGGTCATAGCTTTGCCAATTGGCAGGGCCTGTGACCCTTAATAATTTTTTTTTGTATGTAAGAAATTAGCAAATCAATTGTTGATTTCTCACATACAGTTGAGAAATTAGCTAGTGATTTGTCGATTTCTTACATATGGTGATCAATGAACTGTTCATCCTCTTTTTACAAAATAAAAGGGATTTTTGAACCATTTTGTTAAAGGTTTTAGAAAAAAAGTTGTTATTTTGGTTTAAAGCTAAATAAAATTTCATTCGTTGGGTTTTAACATTTAAACAAATTTTATGGGTTGGCCCTTATAATTTAGCTCGATTTTCAGTTTGGTACCTAAGAAAATTTTCTTGTCAATTTAGTACTGAGCTTTCATTTCATTAAGCATGTTGGTACCTAGGACTAACATTGTTGTCAAACACTAGCATGGCAACAAGCAAACAACCATTGAAAGCTTGATACATAATACAAATGCCATGTCATTATCGCCACGTTAGTATAAAAATTTTGCATTAATTTTTTTATTATACTTTTTTAATGATGACATTGCATTTTTGCCACATGTCAAGTTCTTATTGGTTGTTGACTGTCACGTCAATGGTTGACTAATAGCATTAGTCTCAAGTACCAATAAGCTTAAGGGAAAGAAAGTTTAGGTATCAAATTGGCAAAATTTTTTCTTTAGATACCAAACTAAAAATCAAGCAAAACTATAAAGGCTAAATTTACATTTAACCCTTTTTTTCATTACAGCACATAGGTATATAAATACTTTATCAATGATTTTCATAAATCCTATTTTGGTTCCAAAAATACCAAGATTTTACTTTTTGACATATAGATGCCTAACTCCAGCATTCAAAGTCCATTAAACTTTTTTTGTGATTGACGTTAGAATGCCTTAGAGGCAACATTTAGATACCTAAATTTTGTTTTACGTTTCTGTTAAAGAATAGATAATAGAGATGAAAAAAATATGAAAAATAAACGAAACACAAAAAGAAACTAATTACATTAACAATTACTAGATTAAGCATAACATTATGATATAAATAGTACAGCAATAATAATTGAACAAGTGTATCTATACAACCACATCATTCTAATTGTCAGATAACCTCTATATGGCTACCCCATATTCCTTCAGCTTACTCTTACGCCACTCTTATATTGCTTTACTCTCTTCTATCATGTAAGTATTTTGTATCATCATAACAGTACCTTTTCCTTCAGTTGATCCTATTAGGAAAGCCTTAAGGATGAAAGATGTTTTGATATATTTCAATTTGAATTGATTATTTATATATATGTTTGAGTTTTCATTGTATCATTGCTATTTTGTCCTCATTTAGATTTATATATTAAAGTAAATATAAGCAAACATGGCTCGTTGACTACTTGTGTTTATACGATTAAAATTTTCGCATCTAATGGACTTTATATGCGGAAAGACAACATTTTAAGATAAGCAGTCTAAATCGATAGTCAATAGTCTAAGATTCAATGTGAGTAATTTAGTCATGTTAAGAGTATTATGTTGTCTAAATCCAACTAGAGAGATGGCTTGTCGTAGTCATCTAGAGTGATTAGACTCTAAAATAGAGACATAAAAATGTTACCTAGAGGTAGTGATATATTGGACTAGACCAAAGTGCAGTTAATCCATCAAAAAGTCTGTTTACATAGATTAATTCATTTTTCAAATTCATTATATAATTACCTTAATCCTAAGTAAGTAATTGACTCATTGTGTATAAATAGTATGCTTTGACTTTCTAAAGGCTAAAGCATCTCGAAGTAGTAAGTTACTAGACTGGTTCGTTAGGCATATGACTTATACTCAATGAGAACTTTACTTATAGATATGCAATCATAGCTCCTATAAAGAGTTAAGATTATCCTCTTAAAAGGCATTATATGGTATTGTGAAAATGGATGAGACCTTGATCATTTGTATGTTAAATGATAAATTGCTTAGTGGTGAACAATCATTTTCACATAGAGAGTATAATGGAACTTTAAGATAAGGTGATCAAGTAGGTAGAATGGACTTTTAACCTTAAGTTGATCACAGATATCATATGAAGGTATTACACAAATGACAAAGTCATTGGACTAAAAGGCTATTTATAAAGCTTACATAATGTGATATATAATTGGGAGTGCAGTCTCAGGTCTTTAGGGGTATGGCTCTGAAATTAATAATTATGTGATTAATTATTCGGGATAGAATAACTAATACATAGATTACTGGAGCCTAATTGTCCAATTGGTCTAGCTCAATATAATTCCTTAACGATTAGTTATTGATCGGAATATCCAAAGACAGAAGATTCTCAATATGGTGAAGTGGTACGCGAGTTCACTCACTTCAGGGGTGTAGGCATTTTGTTTAGTAAATAAATAAAAATGATTTTTAGGTATTATTTATTTAGAATATATATTTAATTGGATTAAATATTTATTTGGATGAGAATTAGTAATTTAAATTAATTATATTTATCTTTTGATAATATAAGAATTAATTTAAATTAAATAGATATGGAAAATTAATATTTATATAATTAATTTAATATCTACTAAATCTTATTTAAATATTTATTTATAAATTAAATATGAATAATATTTTAAATAAATTAAAAATTATTTATTTATTCATTTTAATTTATGATTAAATTAATTATTTTATTATAGTTAATTTTATTTTGATAATTAGTACATAATTATTCTATTCAAATAAAATTGTCATGATTTTATTTTAAATTAAAATTGGAGTTATGAAAAATTATTGGACTAAATAAAATTAACAATTTAATTAAAATTAATTAGTATTTAGATTAAACGGGCTAAATTCCAAAAATTAAATTTAGGCCAAAGTTTTGTCTATGGACACTAGGGCTTGGGCTGAATTATAGTGGACACCCATGCTAGGGTTGGCACCAAATATGGGTTTTGAATGGAATTAATAAAATAATTATTTAAATTAAAATTAAAATTAGGGCTATCTTGTTATATAAATAAGAGGCTTATGCTTGGGGTTTTTCTTTAGACTTTGGCACTACACCTGGAAGTTTCTAATCATAATATCTTGTGATTCTAAAACTAATGGCACAAGGTGGTCATGAAAGAGAATGAAGCTGTACAAATTCAAAGTTGATCGAGACAAATGGTGCCCATACACTCTACCATTCGGGAATTAGAGAATAATGGAAAATGCTAGTTGGTTGAAGCTTTCACACGGATCTAGGAATTTATAGACGACATCTTCAGATCTGCATCTCAAGTAATAGATTAAGATAGTTTTATTATATATAACAACACATTTAATATGTTCATGTTAAAAAAATTTTAAAAATTTCATTGCACATCTGATTGTTTTTTCAACAATTGGTATCTGAGCTAGATCGTTATTATGTTATATACATAAAACTTTTAATCAAAATTCTTCTTAAATATATGGATTTAATTATAGAAAGTTGGCATTCTAGGATTTCTATTATATTGTTTATCATGATATATATTATTATTTTTTGCCGATCATGATCCTTTAGATTTTTGAATTAATGCATCTAGGTTTTTATTGAGTTTGTAATTAAATGTGGTTTATCATCACCATAAGGGTTTTTTTTATTTTCTTTAAACTTTTATGTAAATTGTACTTGGAAGATGAAGATTTTAAGACCGTAAATTATTTTTGAATTAATCTATTTGTTTTTTGATAATTAGAAAAGTATCCAGAATCAATAGCTTCTATCTAGTACCAATAACCTGATGATGTATAGATTTCCTAGGCCTAGGTATCCACATTGGGAAACCTTAAAAACTTAAAACCCTGTAACCCTAACCCGAGGCTATTAAGGTTTAAATCCTAGCAACCCTAGCTGTCAAAGGTGTTACTGGGTGCAAACTCAAACATTAGGGTTATAGCTTGGCCACACCCAGGGGTAGTGATGGGGTTAGCAGGTGCGTGCAAACCTCTGAATGTTCAAGATGCATGCCTACCCATAATAACCAAGGGCATGTACACCCCAGATGTGCACCTACGAACCCTGAAGGCCAAGTTTGTATGCACCCTAGGTGTGCAGGTGCGCGTCTAGCAATGCACCCATCAACCCAGGAATAAGCACACCAGGGGCACAACCACACGCCTAAGGGTGACCCGATGAGCCACCAAGGCTTAAATCCTATAGCCGTTCTAGGCCTATTTCAGGCCTAGTTTCAGGTATCGAGATTATGTGGGCAATGAAAAAAGTTGAGATTCAGACCCCAACAGATTTTTTTAAGAATTATTTATCAAAAATTCTCACAAGCAATAGGCTTTAGCCCATAACTATTGAAGGATAGATATTTTAATTTGGATTTATTTTTTTCAGATTATAAAGATGGTTATTTTTAAATATTTTATAGATATAAGCAAATAAATTACATGGATGGAAACATACCATAAAGATGGATAAAAAATTCAAGACCTAAAGCATGCTTTGGATGAAATTTTTTGTAATCTTATTTTTTTATTTCTTGGGATAGAATCATGGTTTGGCTAGTTAAATATTTTTTGTCTATATATTTTTTTGATGGATTCATGTATATGATTGATAACATGCCATATAGAACAGTTGAATAGCATTCAGACTTATATTAATCATGCATATTAAAAACCTTACATGTTTTTTAAAATATTGAGTGGGGGAAGGTTTCAAACAAAACCCACAACCTCCATTGTTGATCTATATGTTAAAGCATGGAACACTTCGCTAGTTCCGCCCTAGCCATGCCTCTCGATAGGCGGTTGACTGCCATCAGTGTACGAGATTGGATCTCTTATATGGAAAACATGCTTGCGTATGTTCTATTGAGGTCACCCCTCGATGACTTGAATAACATATGGACTGAGTTTCATAAACAATGGTTATACACTCAAGATTGGTTTAATAACAACCTCCCTTCAGAGCTCTGTTAGTTAAACTAGTGGCCAAATAAATGGTTATTAATATATCTCTTAACCTAGGAGTATTTAAGGTAACATATATTAATTGGATGGGATCCATATTTTCTACAATTTGAATTATGATCATCTTTCAGTGGCTTAAGACAATAGATGCTGAAAAATACCGTTGTAATGCTATATTTTTTTGTAAGGATTTAATGTAGAAACATATATATCTATTTTTAATTGCTAAATGTCTGATTTATAGTTGCTTGAGCGTGATTGTAATGTTTCAAATATATTTATTTGTTTTAGTTCAAAATTTCATCTACACCTTTTACTTAAATTCTAACTAATAACAAATTGAATATAGATAATTTTAAAAACTAAAAAAAATATATTAATCATTCTCAGCTACAAGAAACATAATACTTGACAAACCTTGCCCACTTGAGCCTCCACATGATGCACTTAGTGGACAAGCTTTCTTACTTTGCACCCGTTGGAAAGAGTCTAATGACATAGCACGTTGCTATATGATGGCTAGCAAGTCAAATGCTTTACAAAAGCAACATGAGAACTATTTCGCTGCTAGATAGATCATGGATAATTTGGAAGATATGTTCGAAGGCCAAGTCAAGTTGGCTAGATAATCTGCTATTACAAATTTAATGAACTATAACTAAAAGATAGGAACTCTGATAAAAGATCATATGCTCACGCTTAGGGGCACTTCGCTGAGGCTGCTAATAGTGCTGAGTTAGAATACAACACCCAGATTGAGTTGGTGTTTAAAACTCTTTCTAGGGATTTTACAGGCTTTCAAGCTACGTATAATCTGGAAGCAAAGGGTTAGGTCTCATTGAGCTCATGAGGGAGTTACAGTCCTATAAGCTCATACTCAATGATGCCACTAACCCTTTATGTTCTAGGCATTTGTCTTTGTAGAGAACAAGATGATAGCTTTATCCTAAGCTTTATATGTTGACAAAATTATTATAAGGTATGCAATGCAACATACTAAGAATGGTTAACAACCCTCTATGGCATAATTCACTCTTTCATTAGATGATTGCCCTAAGACATCTAAAGAAAGGGAGCGTATGAAGAAAGTCTCTTATGCATCCACTATGGTAGTCTTAGATAAGCTATAAATTGCACATGAACAAATACTTGTTATATGGTTGGTATTGTAAGTCAATACTAGTCGAATCATGGTAATAAGCATTGGCAAGCCATAAAGCATACATAGAATTATCTTAAAAAAACAAGAAACTATATATTGGTATATTCTAGAAAGGACAACACGCGTGGGGCATACAGATTTAAACTTCCAAACTTGTAGAGATTTGAGGAAATTGACTTCTAGGTTTTTATTTATCTTAGAAGGAGGTGTCATATGTGGAGAAGTGCAAAACAAACTTGTACGGCTGACTCCATGATCGAAGCCAAATATGTGGCTGCCTCTAAAGTGTCTAGGTAAGTAACTTGGCTTCGTAAGCTCCTTAAAGACCTTAAGGTAATTCCTAGTATGGATAAACCTATTACACATTATTACGATAATAATGCGGCAATAGCAAATACTAAGGAATCTAAACACCATAAAAGGACAAAACATATAGATAGAAAATACCACATATAAGGAAACTAGTGATCGAAGGAGTTGCTGATGTCTATAAAATTACGTCCGAGGATAACCTTGTTGATCCTTTCACTAAAAATTTGGTGGCTAAGAGTTTTAAAAGGCATATTGAGGATATGAGGATGCGAGACATGACTCATTTACTCCTTGAGGGCAAGTGGGAGATTGTTAGGAATGCCCTAAGGATGAAATACATTTTGATGTATTTCATTAATTTGTACTAATTATATATATTTGAGTTTTCAATTATATCATTACTATTTCGTCCTCATTTAAATTTACATGTTAAAGTAAATGTAACAAATATGGCTTATTGACTACTTGTGTTTATACCATTAAAATGTTGCATATAATGGACTTTATATGTAGGAAGATAACATTTTATGGTAAGTAGTCTAAAATGATAGTCCATAGTCTATGAGGTTAATATTAGCAATTAACTCATGTTAAGAGTATTATGTTGTCTAAATCCAATTGTGAAGATGGCTTGTCTTGATCATTTAGAGTGGTTTAACTCCTAAGTAGAGATGTGGATATATTACCTAGAGGTAGTGATATACTGGACTGAACCAAAGTGCAATTAATCCATCAATAAGTCTGTTTACATGGATTAATTCACTTTTGACATTCATTGTGTAATTACCTTAATCTTGAGTAAGTAATTGACTCCATGTGTATAACTTGTATACTTTAACTTTCCAAAGGCTAAAGCGTCTCGAAGTAGTAATCTATTAGACTGGTTCGTTGGGCATATGATTTATACTTAATGAGAGCCTTACTTACAGATATGGAACCATAGCTCGCATAAAGAGTTAAAGTTATCCTCTTACAAGGCATTTACGATATTATGAAAATGGATGATGCCTCAGTCATTTGTATGTTAAATTATAAATTGTTCACATGTGGTGGACAATTCATATGGAGAGTATAATGGAACTTTAAGATAAGGTGATCAAGTTGGTAAAACAGACTTTTAACCTTAAGTTGATCATGGGTATCATATGAGGGTATTACAGAAATGACTAAGTCATTAGACTAAAAGGCTATTTATAAAACTTACGTAATACGACATATAATTGGAAGTGCAGTCTCAGGTCTTTAGTGGTATAAATTTGAGATTAATAATTATGTGATTAATTATATGAGATAGAATAATTAATACATAGATTATTGGAGCCTAATTATATACGTCCAATTGGTCCTTCCACTAACTCAATATAATTCTTTAGGGATTGCTTATTGATCAGAATATCTGTAGACGAAAGACTCTCAATATGGTGAAGTAGTACGTAAGATTCACCCACTTCAAAAGTGTGGGCATTTTCTTCAGTAAATACATGAAAATGATTTTTTGGTGTTATTTATCTAGAATATATATTTAATTTGATTAAATATTTATTTAGATAAGCATTAGTAATTTAAATTAATTATATTTATCTTTTGATAGATACAAGAATTAATTTAAATTAAATAGATATGGGAAATTAATTATTTATATAAGTAATTTAATATCTATTAAATGTTGTTTAAATATTTATTTGTTAAATAAATATGAATAATATTTATTTGTTAACTAACATCGTTCGTTACATCAAGGATCAGCAATGTCCCAAACATGCAACAGAGACTGATAAAAGGACTATCAGGAGGCTGGCTATAAGATTTGTTCTTAATGGAAAAATCTTATAAAAGAGGAGTCATGATCAAGTATTGCTCAAATACATCGACACACCTAAAGCCAAAAGGATCCTAGAAGAAGTTCATGAAGGGATTTGCTACACACATGCTAATGGACATCGGATGGCCAAGCAAATCAGGAGAGCGGGTTATTACTGGTTGACCTTCAAGAAAGATTGCATTAATTATGCCCGAAAATGCCATAAGTGTCAAATCTATGCGAATAAGATCAATGTCCCTCAAGCACCACTTCACGTCAAGACACCCTCGTGGCCTTTCTCCATGTGGGGTATGGATATGATCGGGCCGATCACCCTTAAAGCTTCTAATGGGCATCGCTTTATCTTGGTAGCAATCAATTATTTCACCAAATGGGCGGAGGCTACCTCATATGCTAATGTCACTAGATCGATCATCTGTAAGTTTGTCAAGCGGGACATCATTTGTAGATATGGCCTCCCAAACCAAATTATCACAAACAATGAAAGCAACTTAAATAATTAAATGATGCAAGCGGTCTACTTTCAGTTCAAGATCCAGCATCATAATTCTATCCCTTAACGCCCAAGGATGAATGGGGTAGTTGAGGCAACCAACAAAAACATCAAAAGAATAGTTGAGAAAATGGTCGAGACTTATAAAGATTGGCATGAGAAGCTATTATCTGCACTTCATGCCTATCGGACCTCAATTCATACTTCCACAAGCGCTACCCCATTCTCCCTTGTCTATGGGATGGAAGCTGTATTGCCTATCAAAGTTGAGATCCCTTCTCTTAGAGTCTTGATGGAAACCAAACTTGAAGAGGCTGAATAGGTCAAAAATAGATACGACCAACTAAACCTTATTAAAGAACAAAGCATGAAAGCCATCTGTCATGGTCAAATGTATCAAAGATGCATGATTCGAGCCCATGATAATTTCACCTAGGCCAATTGGTATCAAAGAAAATCCTCTCAATTCATAAAGATGCATGGGGCTAGTGGACCCCTGATTGGAAAAGACCGTATGTCGTGAAGCAAGCCTTCTCCAGAAGGGCCCTAATCTTGTTAGAAATGGATGGCAATGCCTTGCCCAACCTAGTTGACTCAGATTTTGTCAAAAAAATATTACACGTAGAGGGAAAAAACCTAAAAAAGCATCTTTAAAAAAACCAAAATAAATAAAATAAAATAAAAAACAAAAAAGGGGTCCAGATGAAAATTCGAAAAGGGCATCTGGACAACCAGCCTGACTATAATTGAAAACTCATAAGGGTGACTTGAGAAGATCAATTTTGATAGGGCATAAACTAAGAGCATCTACAGGACAATGCAAAGCAATCTTAGAGATTTTCTGAAGATCAACTCATACTAGTCAAATTTATTGTTCGAGAAAGATCCTAAAAATCACCTAAAGAACATCCATGTCATGATTGTCAAAGGAATCTTTTGCCTAAAAGATCATCTTTTTGGCTACCCTATCAATTGCTTGTCAAATAGTATATCGAGTTGTATCTCTTTGTTGTCATGAATAAATATTGTCTTGCTTCTTTTAAACCCTTGTACAACTCACATTGCACTTGTCATTTAACGATAATGTTTGATAAATCAACTGAATATGCACCAAGACATCTCGATATTACATTGAAAGGAAAAGAAAAGTACAAGGAACTCTACTCGCACCTTGATTGTCAAGACCATAAACTTCTCACATCCAAACACCCGTTCTACATGACCATACACCAAACCAGTTCTTGCTTTCATAAGCCATATCTCAAGAAAAACCATTTCAAGCTAACCAAAAATCGATCTGTGTTCTATCTGAATCCTATCAAAACCAGAGACATGAACCTAGTCAGTTAAACAATCACCAAATTGTTGACAATGCCTTTCAATTGTTAGGAAAATGATTGAGCCTCCCAAATCAAGAAATGCCATAATCCAAATTCTTGAAAATAAATTAATAACTTGACTATCAAAACATCACATCCCTAATAGAGCTAGAATAATTCACAATGGCTACCTCTTGTGATAGATTTTATGTCGTATCCCTAATGAAACTAGGACAACCTATAATCCCTAGTGGAATTAGGAAAATTTCAATCCGTAGTTGAACCAGGATGGATTGCAATCCCTATTAGAGTCTGGATAACTTGCAAAAAACTACAGTTATCTCCCGTATTAGACTTCACATAATGCAACCATGATAGCATTTCATATCATGCACTCACATTACTATCATATATCATCATTTTTACAATATCACTTCAAGCCAAGTTACTAAACCTCCAAGGAATTCCTGGTAAGAACTCTAAGCTTCGCAAACCAAGTGTCATTTGGGTAAGGTTCTTTTTTTCTCATCACCTTATGTTAAAACCCTTTTTATCAAGAAATTACTGTCAAAGTGCCAGTGTCAAGAAATTGTTATCCAGAAACTATCATCAAAAACTTTTGTCAAGAACATTCGTCAGAAGCTTTGTCAAGAACTAGTGTTAAAACCCTTTCATTGGGGAATTCTATCATGAAATTTTGTTAAAAAAACTTGTATTAGAAGTTTTATCAAAAACTTTGTCAACACCCTCTTCAAAGCCCACAAGTCAGTGACACCTTTTCAAAGCCCACAAGTCAGTGGCACTTTTTTGAAGCCCACAAGTCAATGGCACCCTTTTTAAAGCCCATAAGTCAGTGGCGCCTTTTTCAAAGCCCATAAGTCAGTGGCACCCTCTTCAAAGCCCATAAGTTAGTGGCAATCTTTTCAAAGCCCACGAGTTAATGGCACTTGTTCAAAGCCCGCAAGTCAATGGCACATTTTCAAAGCCCACAAGTTAGTGGCAACTTTTTAAAGCCTATGAGACAGTGGCACCTTTTTAAAGCCCATGAGACAGTAGCACCTTCTTCAAAAGGCACGAGTTAGTGGCACCCTCTTGAAAGCACATAAGGTAGTGGCACCCTTTTCAAAGCCCACGAGTCAGTGGCACCCTTTTCAAAGCCTACTAGTTAGTGGCACCCTCGTCAAAGCCCACAAGTCAGTGGCACCCTTTTCAAAGCCTACAAATTAGTGGCACCTCTTCGAAGCCCACAAGTCAGTGGCACCCTTTTCAAAGACCATAAGTCAGTGGCACCCTCTTCAAAGCTCATAAGTCAGTGGCACCCTATTCAAAGCCCACTAGTTAGTGGCACATTTTCAAAGCCCATAAATCAGTGGCACCCTGTTAAAAGCCACATGTTATTGGCACATTTTTGAAGCCCACAAGTCAGTGGCACCCTTTTCAAAGCCCACAAGTCAGTGGCACCCTTTTTGAAGCCTACAAGTCAATGGCACCATTTCAAAGCCCACAAGTTAGTGGCACCCTCTTCAAAGCCCACGAGTCAATGGCACCCTCTTCAAAGCCCACGAGTCAATGGCACCCTTTGTAAAGCCCACAAGTTAGTGGCATAAACCTACGGGTCAGTGGCAGTTTTTCAAAGCCCACAAGTTAGTGGCACATTTTCGAAGCCCACGAGTCAGGGGCGCCCTTTTCAACGCCCACAAGTCAGTGGCACCTTTTTAAAGCCTACACAAGTTGGTGGCACCTAGTTTATGTCAAAACCCATACAAGTTAGCTGCACCCACGTCAAAGTCCATATTACTCTGCACCTATCTAAGGGGGTTAAGCCTTAGAAAACCTAATACCCTTATAGAGAGGGCAAACCCTACAAAATTCACTTAAACTTCCATCAGGATCGTTGTGAATATACTGCACTTTTCATAGTGAAGTATTATTAAAATTTATTTCTTGATAGGTGTTTTAGGGAACTTCATTTCACCCTGGACAAAATAGTGTCTATTTATCTTTGCCCTCTTCCTGATTTTCAGCAACGATAAAAAAGGGGCAACTGTAGACACTTTATTTTGTCCGAGCTAATTTTTAGCAATTTGGGGCATGGATTTTGAGGAGGTCAAGAATGCTTATGGATCATATTAAAGAGAAATGCAAAGATGTGGCATCAAATAATGTAGTTCCAAGTGTTCGGGGATAAAAGAAATGGGAAAATTCATAATTTTGCTTGAATGTATCGATACATGGTTCTCATGTATCGATACAATGCTCTAATGACCCAAAAATTTGAAATGTCCCTATTTGTATCAATTCAATGTGTAAATGTATCAATACATGAGTTTATGTATCGATACATGAATTCATGTATCAATACTAGGCCATGCCAAAACCAAAACTTACATTCTGTAAAGTAGATGTATCAATACATATCAACATGTATCGATACAATGCTCTATTGTATCGATAGAATGTTTATTGTATGGATACATTTGAGAGATTTTAGACCAAATGTATCGACACATTCTTCAATGTATCAATACATGCAGGCTATTTTCCAAGATCGGGGCATTTTTAACTTGTCCATCATTGACCCAAAGCTCGATTTTAACTCATTTTTCCATCAAAAAAGATTAAAACCCGTATCAAATTATAAATTTGGACTTGTGAATTAATCAAAATATTTTTTAAAGTCTAAATTGGATCATAAAGGGTCAATGTCATATGATCACCCTACTCCTCCCTTGTTTGTTGACAAAGATCACCATCAGCCACCCTACTTGCTGGTATCTAATTTTAACAATCAAACTAGCCACCCTATGTCCATCACATTGACAGTAAATTACTTCGTATAGCCACCCTATAGCCATCAGCTGTCACAACTTTGTCCCCTTGAGAAATGACCAAAAACACCTCTAATTTAGCTCTAAAGTGCTGGTATAAATAGGCCATTAATAACTCAGCAAAACAAAAAGTTTTTTCTAGCTTGTTTCAGCTCTCCCAACTCATTCACACATCAAAAAAATAGAATCCTATAGCCCTTCACTTATTATCCAAAAACAGCCCCAAATACTCACTCCCAGCCATTATACACTCTGAAAAATCATCTTTACCTATACCAAAATTGAAACCTTTCTTTTTCTCTCGTTTCTTGGTAATTAACAACAAGGAAAATAGGAAAATTCAGGCCATCTCTGCTGCTCCAACCACTTGACCAAAAATTAAAGCTTTGTTGGTATAAATTCTGACTTAATCACTTTCATTTTTTCATTTTTCAGCATCTTTATCATTTATTGAGCCTTTCATGCTTCCATCACCCTCTTAGGATTCTCATATGTTATTGTGGATTCTGGCTATGGTAGCTTAGGATTTGGATGTCCTGATGCCCCTTTTGATATGCAAAGTGTCTTATTTCATCTTCATTATTTTTTGACAGCTTTTGTTCATGCATTTTATGCCATATTCATGCATCATGTTATGTTCAATCCATGCATAAATCCTTAGCCTAGCATATATCAAGTATGTTTATATGCTAGCTTGCATTTTGTCATGAATAGTTGTCATTTTCAGCATGCTTCACTTCATAAGATCTGTGCATAGCACTTTCTTTGTCAAAACCATTAGCGAAGTTAGCATCCCGTTCATGTTATGTGACATCCCTTTGTATGTTCATTGTCTTCTCTTTCTCTAAATGCATGTTTAATGGCTGTAAAAAAAACTTAATTTTTAAAACCTCCCCAAGCCAAGCATGTTAACCTCAACCAATGAGGATTAGCATGAACTTAGCATTTTCCTTAAAGTTAGCAAAAAAAATCTTGGAGAAAATTAAGTTTTCTAGATCTGGAATCTTGGTTAAATGAGGTCAAATCTTCTAGTTTTTCAACATAAATGGCCTTGCACTTGTTCCCAAAATGCTTATGCCTTGTTTTTGAATCGAAATCTTGAGTGGTATGATCAATGGGTTGTTTCATCATCCCAAACTACTCCGAGGCTATGCAAATGAGTTCGTGACGCTCATGCCACTTTTTCCCATTAGTCATGGACGTTTGAATGTCAACGATCCAAGTTTGGACCTGAAAACACAAAGAAAAATAAAAAATATCCCATGCTTTACCTTGTCTCCTGCTGGCAGCACAAATGTTGCAAATTGAAAAAATTAGTTTAAAATCCCAAACGATTTTTCATGAATTTTTTTATATTTGTCTCTCAAAGTGTGTTAAATTATCTTTAAAATGATGTCTTATTCACCCCTGGATCATTTTTGATGAGAGAGTTATGATTTTTCAAATCTAAACTATCCAGAACCCCTAGAATCAGTAACATGTATTCTGATCAGGCTATCAGACCCATTAAATGATTTTTCCAAATCCTTCAAACATTTTTCCTAAAAATTTCATGAAATTTCCTTTTTAGAAAGGTATCGTTTGCAATTTTTTTATACGAAACTAGTCCGGTGTGATTTTTGAAATTTTGACACATTTTGTCCCTTGTATGCTCTTCCAGCAGCGTAATTAATCCAAACCTGAAAATTTATTCCCTCGAGAAGTGATTTTTTGCGATATTTTGAATATTTTTAGATTGACCCTTATTGAGTTACCTTTCTAACGGTATCTTGTTCACCCTTTAAAACTTTCAAATTAATTTAGAATAAATTCAAAAAATGGGATAGCATGATGTTATCCCCCTATTTTCGGTTATGGTCAAAATTGAGTTGTTTCCCCGAGCTTTATCTTGAGATATTCAAATGTCACCATATCAGCTTAATCAGCATCGAGAACATGCTTTGACCTCCCATAGGCTTGCATCAAGGCACAAATTTTTTTTACATCTTTACAATCCTTATTCACAATAATTTCTTTTATCAAAAAACGTCAAAATGCTCACTTATTTTCTAAATCATAAATTTTTTCAACTTAAGTTTTCCAACTCAACTTTTTTAAAGAGTGTCAGACATGTCACTTTCGGGTATACTTCAACCTTGACCTTCCAAAGAGATACTCCAACCCTACTTTTTCAAAATTATTAAGATTTAAAAATCTTCCTTTATCAAAATTATTCAACATCCTCGGGGATACTCCAACCCCATCTTTCCGAATGGATACTCCAACCCTGTCTTTCAACTATAATTAAATTTTTCTTCTTCCCAGATTTCCATGAATGTGTCAAAGAGTCCAGCCCATTTTTATTTAAAAAAACCTCGTTCAATCAAGGAACCCAGTTCCATCTCAAAAATTATCAATTCAATTATTCCCAGATAATCAACGCTAATTACGAGATAAATTCCAATAGTCCATCACTTCTTTTTATCATTACATTAAATGGTTAATGTTATGTTACTTCATTCGTTACCTTACTAATGTGATTTTTTTATGTTGATTATTCGCATTTATATTTTCAAATCATTTTAAGTAAAATTAAAGGTGATGTTTCACATGGGTATCTTTCCACTGCCTAAAATGGAATATTCCATTTTCAAAGGAAAATCTGAGGTTATTTTTATTAAAAATGTCTATATTTCCCATCTACCCAGGGCGTATATGAGATTAAATCTTTTCATCAAAACCTGGATTTGTATTTCTATAAAATTCATGCATTAAAAGAGTATTATATCAAAATAGTGATAAGTTAGGATTGAAAGAATCAAAACTGAGATAAGACATAACTAGTAAGGTATGATTTCAGGCATCGCAAAAAGGTTCACGCCTCATGTGCATAACTAACTCCCGAACTCAAATGGCAAATCTTTGTACCACCGGGATCAATGTTTTGAGTTTCGTAACTCAAGACATAGGTTTTAATAAGCGTTCGATCATGCCTAGCCCAAAATGATTGGTGGTGACTCCAAGCATTAGCCACTTTGTGATGGTCATCCGAGACCAATAAAATGAGCGATACGTCTTATGGTCCCCCTTACTATATCATGAGTCGAGAAAAGTCTCGGTCAAGAAGACATTTCCTAGTCAGAAAAATATTTTGTCGTATACAACTATAGATCCGGAAAGATCCATCTTGGGGTATGTTGCGACAGTAGATGGTCGACCATCGTCAGTATACTAGATTAGATCTCCTATGTGCAAAATGTGCTTAGGCATGTTCTATTGAGGTTATCAAGGATGACTTTTATAACACATGGACAAGGTTTTGTAAACAATGGTTATATACTCAAGACTGGTTTAATAATAACCTTCCTTTGGAGCTTTGTTAGTTAAACCGGTGGCCAAACAAATGGTTAGTAATATATGTCTTAACCTAAGAGGACTTAAGGTAACATATATTAATTTGATAGGATCCATGCTTTTAGCTATTTGAATTATGATCACCCCTCGATGGCTTAAGACAATAGATGTTGAAAATTACCATTGCAATGCTACATTTTTTTGTAAGGATTTAATGTAGAAACATATACATATCTATGTTTATTTGCTAAATATCTTATTTGTATTTGCTTGAGCATGATTGTAATGTTTCGAATATATTTATTTGTTTTAGTTTAAAATCTTACCTACATCTCTTATTCGAATTCTAACTAATAACAAATTGAATGGAGATAATTTTAAAGACTGAAAAAGAAATCTGTTATTCATTCTCGGCTATGAGAAACATAAGTTCATACTTAACAAACCTTGCCCACATGAGTCTCCACATGATATACTTTATGGATAGGCTTTCTTACTTTACACTCATTAGAAAGAGACTAATGACATAGCACATTGCTATATGCTAGCTAGCATGTCAAATGCTTTGTAAAAGCAATATGAGAACTATTTCACTGCTAGACAGATCATGGATAATTTGGAAGATATATTAAGAGGCTAGGTAAAGTTGGCTAGACAATCTGCTATTACAAATTTAATGAACTATAAGGAAAAAGTAGGAACTTGCTAAAGGATCATATGCTCATGCTTAAAGGTACTTTGCTGAGGTTGCTAAAAGTGGTGCTGAGTTGGAATACACCACCGAGATTGAGATGGTATTTAGAACTTTTTGTAGAGATTTTATGAGTTTTCTAGCTACGTATAATCTGGAAAGTAAAGAGTTAGGTCTTATCGAGCTCATAAGGGAGTTACAGGCCTCTAAGCTCATGCTCAATAATGGCCACCAACCCAAGTTGGAGGTAAATCTAGCTATTGCTTCTAATTTTAGTTCTATGAACAAGAAAAAAAAGAAGTAAAACTCTAAAAGTAAGGGGTTTCTAAGTCTTCTATTCCTTTTTCATCCAAAGGTAAGAAGAAAAAGAAAAAAAGCCAAAGGACCCTGTAAGGTCAAAATATTTTTATTGTGGAAAGATTATCATTTTTAAGAAGACTTATAAGGAATTCCTAGTTTCTAAGGGCAAGGAAGGTAAGGATCTTCTTTACATTGAACCTTGGTTAGTGAAAGATTCAAAAGACACTTGGGTCGTTGATTTTAGAGCCATTAATCATGTTTGTGTTTCTTTGTAGGGGTTTAAGGAATTAGGAAGCCTGCTTGACAAAATCCTCTCATTAAGAACAGGTAGTGGAAGCATGGTGTTAGCAGAAGCAGTAGGAAATGTGCATTTTTATTTTGATGATTTTAGATTTATTTTGTTAAAAGAATGTTTTATGTACTTAGTTTTAAGAGGAACCTTATTTTGGTCACTGGTTTAATTAAAGATTCTTATTCAGTTTCTTTTAGAAACTATAATGATTCGTAAAAATAAGTATTTTATCTATTCTGAAAGAATGGATGGTAATCTTTATTTGATCAAACCAAAGATGTACTCACTACTTGACACTGAATTAATGAATAACTCTAAAAGATTAAAACCTTTTCACTCTAATGAAGCATACCTTTGGCATTCAAGACTTGATTGTAGACACCTTATTTTGTCCAGGCTAATTTTAGCAATCTAGGGCACAGACATGAAAGGGGGCGATGATCGCCGGGCGATGGTATTTTGAGGCGGTCAAGAAGGCCGATGGATCATATCAAAGATAAATGCAAAGATATGGCATCAAAGGACGTAATTCAAGGTGTCTGAGGACAAAATATACGAGAAAATTCATAATTTTGCTTGAATGTATCGATACATGGTTCTCACGTATCGATACAATGCTCTAACGATCCAAAAATTTGAAATGTCTCTATTTGTATCGATACAACATGTAAATGTATCAATACATGAGCTTATGTATCGATACAGGAGCTCATGTATCGATACTAGGCCACGCCAAGACCAAAACGTGCATTCCTTAAATAAATTTATCGATACGTAGCAACATTTATCAATACAATGGTTCATAGTATCGATACAATGATCATGGTATCGATAATCTATACACTCAAGGTTTTTGGACCAAATATATCGATATATTCTGTAATGTATCGATACATGCAGGCCATTTTTCACGATTCGAGCATTTTTAACTCATCCGCCATTAATCAAAAACTCGTTGTTAACTTGTTTCTTTGCATCAGAAAAGATCAAAACCCATCCCAGATTATGAATTTAGACTTTTAAATTAATCAAAACATTTTTTTTGAAGTCTAAATTAGATAAAAAAAAAGTCAATATCTTATGATCACCCTACTTCTCCCTAGTTTGTTGACCAAGATCACCATCAGCCACCCTAGTTGCTAGAAAATCATTTGAGCGTTTAAACCAGCCACCCTATGTCCATCACATTGGCAGCAAGTTGCTCCCTACAGCCACTCTATAACCACTAAGCTGACATCACTTTGTCCTACTTGAGAAATGACCAAAAACACCTCCAATTTGGCTCCAAAATGCCGGTATAAATAGACCACTTTTATTTCAGCCAGGGGACTTTAGATTCCAGCTCATTTTCAGCTTCCAAAACATATTCACACATTAAGAAAACCAAATCCCGTAGCTTTTCACTCAGCACCCAAAAACAGCTCTAAAATACTCACTTTCACCCACTACACATTCTGAAAATCACCCTCATCTATACCAAACCAAAACCTCATTGTTTCTCTCTTTTTCTTGCTTATTAACAACAAAAAAAAGAGGGAAATTCAAGCTATCTCTACTGCTCCAACTATTTGGCCAAGAATTGAAGTTTTGTTGGTATAACATCTTACTTTATCACTTTCATTTTCTATTTTTCAGTATCTTCATCATTTTAGTGAGCTCTCCATGTTCCCATCACCATCTTAGGATTCTCATGCATTATTGTGGCTTTTGGTTATGGTAGCTTAGGATTTGGATGCCTTGATGCCCCTTTGATATGCAAAATGCCTCATTTCATCCTCGTTATTTTGATAGCTCTTGCTCATGCATTTTATGCCATATCTATGGATCTTGTTATGATTAATCCTTCTATGAATCCTTAGGCTAGCATATTTCAAGCATGTTTATATGTTAGCTTGCATTTTGTCATGAATCATTGTCATTTTCAAAATGCTTCACTCATGAAATGTGTGCATAACACTTTCTTTGTTAAGACCATTGGTAAAGTTTGCATCCCCATTTATGTTTTGAGCCATCCCCTTGTATTTTCATTGTCTTCCTCTTGTCTAAATGCATGTTTGATGGCTACCAAAAATTGATTTTCAAAACCTCTCCAAGCCAAGCATGTTAACCTCAACCAATGAGGATTAGCATGAACTTAGCATTTCTTTAAAGTTAGCAAAATATCTTGGGGAAAATTAAGTTTTCAATATCTGGAATCTTGGTTAAAGAAACTTAAATCTTCTGATTTTCTAATGAAAATGGCCTTGCACTTGTTCTTCAAATGTTTAGGCCTTGTTATTGAGTCTAAATCTAAGTGGTATGATCAATAGGCTATTTCATCATCCCAAACTACTCCAAGGCTATGCAAATGAGTTCGTAACGCTCATGCCACTCTTGCCCTTCAGTCATGGATGTTCGAATGTGAATAACTCGACTTTGGACCCGTAGACATAAGGAAAATAAGAAATATCCTCTGCTTTGCTTTGTCCTCTATTGATAGCAGCATTGTTACAAATTGAAAAATCATTTTAAAGTCTTAAAGGCTTTTTTATGAATTTTATAATATTTTTCTCTGAAAGTGTGTCAAAATATCTTTAAAACTAGGTCTTATTCACCCCTGGATTAGTCCGGATGAAAGAGTTATAATTTTTTAAACCTAGACTGTCCAAAATCCTTGGAGTTAACAAAGTGTATTCTGGTTGGGTAGGCTCACTAAACTATTTTTCCAAATCTGTCCAACATTTTTCCTAAAACGTTCATAAAATTCCCTTTCTGGAAAGTTATTATTTGCAATTTTTCGATACCAAACGAGTCCGAAATGATTTTTTGAATTATGACACACCTTTTTCCTCGCATGCTCTGTCAGTAGTGTAATTGACCCAAATTTGAAGATTTATTTCCTCGAAAAGTGATTTTTTAGGATATTGGGAATATTTTAGGTTAACCCTCATCGGGTTACCTTTCTTATGGTATCTTATCCACCCTCTAAACCCTTTAAACTAATTTAGAATAAATTCAGGAAATGGGATAGCACGATGCTATCCCCTATTTTCGATTATGGTAAAAATTAAGTTGTTTTCTCGAATTTCATCTCGAGACATTTTAATGTCTCCGTATCACCCGGATCAAACTCGAGAACATGCTTTGACCTCCTACAAGCTCGTATCAAGGCACGAATATATTTTTACATCTTTATCATCCTCGTTCACAACTTCATTTGTCAAAAATTGTCAAAATGCTCACTCATTTTCTAAATCACGAAGTTTTCTCAACTTAAGTTTTCCAACTCAACCTCTTTAAAGAGTGTTCGATATGCCACTTTTGGGGATACTCTAACCCTGACCTTTCGAGGGGATACTCCAACCCCGCTTTTCAAAATTGTCAAAATTTAAAAATCTTCCTTTGTCAAAATTATTTGTCATCCACTAGGATACTCTAACCCCTACTTTTTGAGGGGATACTCTAGCCTCGTTTTTCAAAATTGTCAACATTTAAAAATCTTCCTTTATCAAAATTATTTGTCATCCATGGGGATACTCCAACCTCATTTTTCTGAGGGGATACTCCAACCCTATCTTTCAAGTACAATTAAATTTTTCTCCTTCTCCGATTTCCATGAATGTGTCAAACAAACCTCATTCAATCAAGAAACCTAGAGGCATCTGAAAAATTATCGATTCGGTTATTTCCATATAATCAATGCCAATTGTGAGATAAATTCCAATAGTTCACTCTTCTCTTTATCATTACATTGAATGGTCCATGTTATGTTGCTTTATTCGTTGCCTTACTAACATGATTTCTTTGTGATGATTATTTGCATTCATATTTTCCAATCATTTCAAATAAAATTAAAGGTAATGTTTCACGTGGGTATCTCTCCAGTGCCCAAAGTGGAACATTCCATTTTCAAAGTAAAATTCAGAGGTCATTTTTATTGAAAACTTCTATATTTCCTATCTCTCCAGGGCGTATATGAGATTAAATCTTTTCATCAAAACCTGGATTTGTATTTCTATAAAATTCATGCATTGAAAAAAGGTTACATCAAAACAGCGACAATGTAAGATCGAAAGAATCAAAACCGAGATAAAACATAACTAGTAAGGTATCGATTTTAAGCGTCGCGAAGAGGTTCGTGCCTCATCGTGCATAACCAACTCCCGAACCCAACGATGAATCTTTATACTACGTAAACCACAGGACCGATGTTTTAAGTTTCATAACTCAAAACATAGGTTTTAATAGGCATCCGGTCATGCCTAGCCCGAAATGATCGATAGTGACTCCAGGCATTGTCCACTTCGTGATGGTCATTAGAGACCAATAAGATAAGCAATTCATCTTATGGTCCCTTTCACTATATCATAAGTTGAGAATCCGTACATTCTCGTTCTCATCACATCACGAAAGAAAAGTCTTAGTCAAGAAGACATTTCCAAGTCAGAAAAATATTTTAAGTCGTACGCAAACATTTCCAAGTCAGAAAAATATTTTAAGTCATACACACCCATAGATCCGCGAGGACCTACCCCGGGGTACATTGCGACTTTGATCATATTAGTCAAGAAAGGATTCAAAGATTGGTAAATGATAGTCCATTAAAAGCTCTAAAAGAGGCACGTCTTCCCTAATGTGAATCTTGTCTTAAAGGTAAAATGATCGAGAGATCTTTAGAGTAAAAGGTACAAAGGGTAAAAAACCTCTAAAAATTGTGCACATTGACATATGTGGCTACATGAACATTAAAACGTGAGAAAAGGTATGAATATTATGTATTTTTCATAGATGATTACTCAAGGTTTGGACATATGTACTCGATGCACTGTGAGAGCGAAACCTTTGATAAATTCAAAGAGCATCATGCAATAATGGAGAAGCAATTGGGTAAATCCATTAAGGTACTTTGATCCGATTAAAGTGGTGAATATCACTCTGATAAATTTCTAAGAATCTTGTAGAGAATAGGATTTTATCCTAATTGAATGCACCAAGTAGTCCACAACAAAATAGTGTAATAAGAGAAAAAATAAAACCTTAGTGGATATGGTATGGTCCACGATATGTTATTTGAAACAGCCAATATCTTTCTAGGATATGCATTACTAATAGCATGTTCCATTCTGAATCAGGTTTAAAGTAAGTTAATTCCTAAAACTCCATACAAGTGATGGAAAGGCAAGAAACCTCCCTTAGACATATGAGAATATGGGGGTGCTCAGCATATATATTAGGTAAGCAAGCAAAGAAGTTGGAATCTCGTTTAGAATTGTGCATGTTTGTAAGGTATCCCAAAGGAAAATAAATGAAGGACTATTTTATAACCCGAATAAAAAAAATCATTGCATGAACTCATCCAACCTTCCTTAAAGAGAGTTACATGAATAGTTTTAAGCCTCGAAGTAAAATGGTGCTCGAGAAGCTGTCAATAGATAAAATTGCTCCATAAATTTTGGTCTTAAATTCTATTCCAAGTTCCAAGGAAAGACATGCAAACGATCAACCACCTATAGAGCTTCGTCATAGTGGGAGGGTTTTTAGGAAACCTAATTTCTTTATGTATGATAGCGAGATTTATCAATCTGAGGCCATGGAACATAAAGATGATCTAGTCACCTATGATGAAGCTATGAGTGATGTTGATTCAATGCTCTGGCAAAAGTCTATAAACACTAAAATGGATTCGATGAAATTACACTCGATCTGGGATTTTGTAGACCGTCTCAAAAAAGTAAAACCCAATAGGGTGTAAGTGGGTTTACGAGAGAAAAAAGAATGCTTAAGGAAAAGTCAAAACCTTGAAGGCTAGACTAGTAGCAAATAGATACAGACAGAAGCCTAGTGTTGATTATGAGAAAACCTTTTTGCCTATTGCAATGCTAAAGTCCATCTGCATTTTTTATCCATTACTGTGGCTCTCAATTACGAGATCTGGCAAACGGATGTTAAGACTTCATTCTTGAATGGCCACCTTGACAAGAGCATCTATAAAATGCAACTAGAGGGTTTGTAGTAAAAAGTCGAGAAGTGAACATTTGCAAGTTGCTTAGATCAATTTATGGATTAAAGCTAGCCTCACCTCATGGAACTAAATATTTGACCAAGCAATCAAGGTCTTTGGATTTGAGCAAAACATTGATAAACCTTGGATTTGGCAAAGTGGTTTTTTAGTCTTATGCGTCAATGACATACTACTCATTAGGAATGATATAAGGAACTTGTCATCGGTCAAACTGTAGTTTCGTAATAGTTTGACATGAAAAGTTTAGTGAAAGCTAGTTATTTTCTAGGCATTCATCATTTTAAAGGATGATAACCTTGTCCCAAGCTTCATAGGTTGACAAAATTATTGAAAGGTATGCAATGGAAGAAGCCAAGAAGTTTCATAACCTTCTATGGTACGATTCACTTTTTCATTAGATGATTGCCCTAAGACATCGAAAGAAAGGGAGCATATGAAGAAAGTCCCTTATGCATCCATTATAGGTAGTCTCAAATACGCTATACTTTGCACACGACCTGATATTTTGATACGGAACCCCAAGGCTAAAGAACTCGAAACCCCTTAAACACACACTTTGACAAGAACATGAACAAGAAAAAATTCCCAACC